>JADLZK010000277.1:0-201056 GCA_015847255.1 Hyparrhenia diplandra | reverse complement strand
TATATACTGCTTCTTTGGCCTCAGTGCCTCTTGTACATAGGGATATTTAACCTTTACGGTTGGCAACTCTTCAAATAGCACTCTTACGAATGACCATACGTTTTTACCACTTTTCTTGACGTGGCTCAGATCCGAAGTCAGCACGGATGCTAAATGACCGCCCCTGCCCCTGGCGCCTTTTATACACAGACAGGCATACCCCACCTTTCACCTGTCCCTTCTAGCCCATCCTCCCACTGACCGCTGGACCCCACCCGCCAGGGTCATCCCCTACCTCCAGCCATGGCGATCCTCGTCGCGCTGCTCTTGTCGCCGCTTCCACTGCCGTTGCGCTCGCCAAGGCCATGGAGTAACACAGCTTTGTAGCTACCCCACCTCTACCACGCTGCGTACACTGGTCCGGCTGCGTACGCCGACGAGGAGCAGGCTGCCATGGTCGCGCGCCCCACAAGCCCCTGACCCCGCCGCGCGCCGCAGGGCAGGCCGCCATAGTCGCTGCCGCCTCACGAGCCCGGGCGTGGCCGCGTGCGCCTCGCTACCGCGCCCGCGAAGCCCGACCATGCGCGCGTGGAGCTGTCATTGCCTCCGTCGAGGCCAAACGCCGGCCCGCAGCCACCCAAGCCGCCGCTACCGAGCCCCGACGCCGCCCCCATGCTCGCCGTCGCATCCCGCCGCCCTGCCCTGCTTCGCTGATTGCCACGCCATGCTCCGCCCGCCTGCCGCTGCCTCTTGCTGCTCTGCTCCTCCCCGCGAATCACGACGCCACTCAGCCGCAACCGAGGCCACCGACGAGGGAGCACCTCGAAAATGCCACCAGCGAGCTGCAGCCGTGGCTCACGCGACCGAGCAAGGCCACAGCACCGCATTAGAGCCGCGCGCTGCGACGCCGCCATTGCCGGAGTCGTTGCCGCCACCGCGCACTGCCGAGCCGCCGCGGGGGGGAAAAAAAAAGGGGCAGGGGCGGTCATTTTACCTTTGTCTGCCACGCTGACCAGTTGAGCCAAGTCAGCAAAAGTGGTAAAAAACGTATGGTCGTTCGTAAGAGTGCTATTTGAAGAGTTGCCAACCGTGATAATGGTAAAAAATTAAATATCCCTTGTACATAAAACCACTTTCTCCTCTTAATTGGAAAGAGGGTCTCCTGCTATTGCGTTAAAAAAAAATTGTATATATACTAACAATACTAGTTACTGGGTCATTTCTGGATGCAATATAGCTTGGGTTGGTCAGTTCCAAACAGCAAAGGAAGAAAGAAAAAGGGCGACGTACCTAATGGACGATTGACACCGATAGCCCTACACACTATGTCGCTACCTAGATCTAATTGAACGAAGAATAATCATACGCAAAATACTATGCGAGGTGGCTACAGCTACCTAAACCAGCGACGAAACATGTACACTAAGCCCCACAAAACCACAGCAGAATCATACAAACAGTTCGATTAGTTGTGTTCTAAGCACGGTGGTGACCTCTAAATCAGCATCAACTTGAACCGCCCAAACTTAACACTTGATAATCCGGGAAGAAGCTACTGGAACTAACAAATCGTCGTTGCATACCACGAGAGAAGCGATCGATCTCACTTACCGGTGAAGAGGTGCCTCGGCTTCGCCTCGCTCTGTTCTGTTCTGGGGTTGGGATGGCGGCTTCGCCAAGCGGCTCGGAGCCTCTCCTTTTCCGTTTTTGAGGCGAAGCGAGCGACGGAGCCTCCCTGGGCGTGCTCGTAAACCCTGGTTTCTAGCAAGCGCTTCATGGGCTTATTTGGGCTGAATGGGTCGAAGCGGCCCAAAAGAAACCGCGCCCCTCTCGTGCGCACCCGATGGTTGTTTCGGTCACAGGCACAGGCACATAATGCTCAAAAAAAAAAAGGCCCAGGACATGGCCCACACACGCCGGGTCTCGCACTCGCTGTACATCGCCGTTCCATCGCCGTTTACAGAACGAAGTACAGAACAAACCGGTGCCGTGTGCAAGCACCATGGAGCCACACGGCATTGACACGACTATGCAAGCTCAAGGGCCTGCCGGCTGCCGGCCTGGTCCTGCAGCTCATCAAGGAGAGTAGACACGGACGGCACAAGATCAGAAAACAGGCAGTGCGTGCTGCCGCGACAGCGCTTCTGGTTCGTGAAAGGAAATCTAGATGCGGCTCGACCGAGAAATTTGGTAACGACGAACTCACAATCACAAACACAGTTCAAAAGGTATTGATGACATTCTGCCAACCTTTGTAGGAGGGGAAAAGATTTCAAAACTGTCACATTGCAGTATAGTTGAAGACCATGACTCTGGGAGATACTTCCGCTCTGGTCGCCAGGAAACATGGGAAAGAAATGGGGGCAACATTAAAAATGCAAGTTCACTACTTTTTCTTGCCGGTGACACCTGCAACCACCTGGACAAGTAACAAAAAGATTAAACCTTGTCTCGACCATTTTCAATCACAGGATAACAGCATCTAACCGCCAGAGGGAAGTACTCTGGCTTCATTGTTCAAAAGAAGGAGATCAACATAATGGCAGGTCCTCAAGTTGACAACGCAAGGATGCAATTATGAAACGGAGTAACAACAAATGCCCTCGGAAATTTACTAAGCTAAGGAAATAAACATTCTGAATTGATAAATGATGAGAAATTGAATGGAAGCAATGTTTATCATTTATATGATCTTGAAAATAGCATACATAAAACAACACAAAAAAAGGGGGAAATCACATACATCATTCAGAGGTGGTGGAGGAACTTTTTCTTCCGCAGTCTCCCATGAATCCAGGATTGGCCGGACAACTGCTAGAAGAAAGAGACCTGAAATTGCACATTTTAAAAGGTTAGTTGAAATCATTTGGCAGAAGGAAAACCAATAGCAGGTTGCTAACTTTTCATCAATAGATAATTCCAAAGGTTCAAGCAGGCAAGTCAGAAAACTTAGGGATCAAGTTTGTTTGTGTGTCAACACGACTTCCTATCTGTTTGTCCCTTACTAATAATCGCTGAAAAGTGTCAAATTGCCCAAGAACATTTTGGGTCATGAGTCATGACCATAGCAGGTCCACTGCTTAAATTAAGATGTTCTATGCTTGATATTTATTAAAATGGGGTTCATACAATGTGCATTAGATCTCATCGCTTTTAGGCTGAACCTTTCCACGTACAAACTTATGTGAGAAGAGTTGAGTGTCTAGCTTATGATGCCCCCATAAATTTGAACAACAGTGGTTTCTAGCAAAAATTTATCCAGTTGCCACACAAAATTGTAGACCTGAGATGCACTCTGTCACGTGACCGGCATGTTTAGGGTAGGACAATGCAATACTTAATCAGACTTGATAGCAAGGATTGTGAAGCATAAACTCAGGCAATCTATAGGTATTGCAAATATACAATGGTATAAAAAGGTAAGATTCAACTAAAGCACACAAACTTTTCTAGCCTACAACGCCAAACGTTTCTCTTAATCATGGACAGTTTAGGTGCAATCGGGATTCTCAGAAATAAACACAAATATCCAATCGTACAAGTTGTAAAAAGTAAACTTGACAACATTTTGTTTTGTCTGTTATTTGTTCAAGCATAAAACTAATAGTTCCGGTGGAGATGCTTTTGTGAATTCAGGCTTTAGAAATTGGCATATGAAAAAGAGGATTAGTCGACATTGTGGTTCCAAGACTAGCTTCCATGAAATGGCTCTAAAGAGATATATTTCCTTCATTACACCTAAGAAAGCAATTGATGATACGTATAGTATGATAACTGATAGGGATAAGACTAAGTACATGTCCTGTTTGTCCTATTCTATTAAAGTAGCGAAGTACCTTCAATGCCAAGGTTTAGCTTCTCGTGGACATGATGAAAGTGAAAGCTCACTTAACAAGGGAAATTTCTTAGAGTTGATTGATGTGCTAGCTGAAAACTTTGAAGAGGTTGCAAAGGTGGTTTTGAAGAATGCCCCAAAGAATTGTCAGTTGACTGCTCCTGAAATTCAAAGAGACATAGCTAATTGTTGTGCCAAAGAAACAACTAAGCTTCTTATGGAAGACCTTGGTGGTGAATATTTTGCAATTTTTGCTGATGAATCTAGTGATGTTTACCAAAATGAACAGCTAGCTCTTTGTTTGCGATATGTTGACAAAAAGGGCAACATAGTTGAGAGGTTCGTAGGTGTTGTGCATGTATAAAACACTACTGCTTTGACACTTAAAACTGCAATTGAGAATTTATTGATAGAGCATTCATTGAGCTTGTCTATGGTACGTGGGCAAGGCTATGATGGAGCTAGTAACATGAAGGGCCATGCTAATGGTCTAAAGAAACTTATTATGGATGATTGTCCATCTGCTTACTATGTTCATTGCTTTGCACATCAGCTTCAGTTAACTCTTGTGGAAGTTACCAAGAAAAACCTAGATTGTGATTGGTTCTTTTATCAAGTTAGTTTTTTATTGAACCTTATTGGGAATTCTTGTAAGAAGATACAAATGCTTCGAGCAGCACAGGCTCAGAGCATTCTAGAAGCACTAGAATTGGGTGACATTGAAACTGGAAAAGGTTTAAATCAAGAAATGGGTATGGCAAGGCCTAGAGACACTCGTTGGGGATCTCATTAAAAAACAGTTATGCATGTTATATCTTTGTATCCATCAATTTAGAAAGTTCTAGTAAAGGTTGGCAATGATCGCTCTCAAAGAACTGAGTGTGCACACGCACAAACAATGTTGACAATATTGAACTCATATGAGTTTTTTTTTCATGGCACACTTGATGTAAACAATACTAGGCTTTACTGCAGACTTGAATCAGGCCTTGCAAAAGAAGGATCAAGATATTGTCAATGCAGTAGAACTCATTTCTTTGACCAAGCTGCAACTGCATGCGTTGCGGCATGATACTGGGTGGGAGGATTTCCTTAAAGAAGTGGACTCATTTTGTGTCAAGAATCAAATCAAAATTCCTGATATGGACACATTCTGCAGGACTGTTGGAAGAGATAGGAGGTTCTTTATCAAGATCAAGAATCTCCATCGTTACCGTGTTGAGATGTTCTTAAGTGTTATTGATAGGCAACTTCAAGAACTTGATGACAGGTTTGATGAGGTAAACACAGAGTTGCTTATTTACATGGCTGCATTCAATCCCCTCAATTCATTTGCTGCTTTTGACAAAGAAAAATTAGTTAAGCTTGCTGGATTCTATCATAATGATTTCACAAGCTTAGAGTTGCTCCACCTACCTGCTCAGCTTAATCTGTACATTACTACATTACTGATATGTGCAACGATGAGAGGTTTGCGAATATGAGAAGTCTTGTTGAGCTTTCTATGAAGCTTGTTGAGCATAACAAGATTGGAAGACATGCAATTGTTTATAGGCTTCTAAAATTGGTGCTAGTGCTTTCGGTGGCAACTGCTAGTGTTGAAAGAGTTTTTTTTTTTGTCATGAATTATGTGAAGAACAACACTATTACAGTCCCGATTTATGGTGGCGGGCAAAAAAAAAAAATCGGTGGCGGTTTTCATAACCGCCCAACGTAGGGTCACGGAAAATCATGCATTTCCGGTGGCGGTTTCTATGCCCGCCATGGTTAATAGAAAAAAATAAAAAAAAAAAAGCCCAACCCAAAACCCTAACGGGCCCGGATCGGGCCGCCGCCGCTAGGGTTACGGTGCCGCCGCCGCAACCAACCGGCCGGCCGCCGGCAGCCACCGCGCCATGGGCGGATTCGGTGGCATAGAGGCCGATCCGCCCTCCCCGCCATCGATCGGGCCTCCAGCCGGGATGGGAGGGACGTGGAGGTTTTGCGGCCGGGAGGCCCCGGTTTCGGGAAGGAGCCGGAGCGCCCGGATCTCGGGGAAGGAGCCGCCGCCGTGGTGGAGGGAGGAGCCGCCGCCCCCTCGCCTCGGATCTCGGGAAAGAGCCGCCGCCATGGTGGAGGGAGGGAGCCGCCGCCGCCCGCCCGGATCTCGGGAAGGGGAGCCGCCGCCGTCGCAGCCCCGCCCGAGCCGCCGCCGTGCAGCCCCAAGAGCTCGCCGCCGTCAAGAATTTGGGGAAGAGGTGTCGACGCTCCATCCCGCGAAAAGTTAGAACGCGAGAGAGACGAGGGTCTCGGTGAGGAGCGACCGAAGTCCGAGAATCCGTGATGAAAACCTAACTGGAACATATATATGAACCCGATAAGAGGAATGGGCCGATGGATTTTGTGGGCTTTCTAGGGTCGGATGGTTGGGCCACATTAACCGTGGCGTTTTATATAACCGCCACGGTTAATAAAAACCGTCACAATTAATAGAGACATTAATCGTGACGGTTTTCTAAATAACCGCCATGAAAAATCATTTCAAACGCTTATTTGTGCAAAATCAATTGTGTAGTAGTACAAATTGAGAAATAAGATTGGGGATCAATACTTGAATGATTGCTTGGTTACATTTATTGAGCGAGAGTTCTTTCTAAAAGTCAATGACAAGGACATCATCAACCGCTTCCAAACCATGAAGAGACGCATGATTAAAGGAACATTATAATATTTTGTAAGTTCTGTTTATCAAATACACTTTGTTTCATGCATATTTTTAGAGCTGATTATTATTTAACAATGTTTATTATTTAATTATTCTTAGTGACTTTAATTATCTTTGATGAGAATGTGGGTAAAAAAAACTAATTGCATAGTTTGGTCAAAAAAGTAAATTGATTCCTGGCTCCGCGCCACTATTTCGACTGAAGCCCCTACTTGTTCTGGAGCCAAATGGAAAGCAAAAACCAGTCGGAAGAACCGGTGTTACCTGATGCTGATCCTTGGAAAGCTGGACCCCACCTGTCACACCGTCTGCGGTCGTCACACACAGCTAGGCAACGCCACGGCAACGCCACGTGGCCCCGTTAATAACCGAACACCTCCGAACAGGCGAACAGGGCTTGTAGTGCTTCCTCTTTTCGCCGCTCCGTTCCTGGTTCCAGCAGGAGAAGGAAGATTTGATGAAAACGGCGCGACGATGTCCGCCAACGAGCTCGCCGCTGCGGATGAGGTACGCACCGCTGCGACATTCCCTCAGAATTCGTTTCGCGTTCTATTCCTGGATTCGTGCGACGATTGCCCCCCGAAAAATTCTGGCCGCGTGCGTTTGTTTCAGATCGGTCTTGGTAGTAAAGGTGATTCGTGCTCTCCAGATTCTAATGGAGAGCGGAATTCCGGCGTTTTTTTTAACCCTTTTGAGCCGCGGTGGAGAGGTAGCTTCAGACCGGTGTTTTTTTTTTTTTTTTTTTTTTGGTGGGAATTCAGGTTCAGTTGGGGGCTTGGCTTTTTTTAGAAAAAGAAAAGTTGGGGGCTTGGGTAATGCGCCATTCTGAAGTGTCACGGTATGCTGCTGT
Organism: Hyparrhenia diplandra; assembly: GCA_015847255.1. Lineage (NCBI taxonomy): Eukaryota > Viridiplantae > Streptophyta > Magnoliopsida > Poales > Poaceae > Hyparrhenia > Hyparrhenia diplandra. Next base: position 193,688 of record JADLZK010000277.1, on the reverse strand, counting down.
TCCAATGTAGCCAGCCAGGGGCCCTGGCCTGGAATTGTGGTGGATGGCTACGTTTGAAACAGAGAAGCTGACTTCTTCTTCTTCTTCTTCTTTTAAAAAAAACTTTACATGTTGGAGAAGTATTTCAGAAACGGTTCAACAAACCACTAAACCTTGATGGTAGAAATAAGGGAAATGTTTGCACGTTAACTAGTGTTCATTGGGGATTTGGGAGAAGAATGTATGATGCTGTGATATTGGGGGTGGTGACTGTTATTTCCAAGACCAGTAAATACTGGACTTGTACTCCTCTTTCTTTTTATATAATAGTATGTTGACCTTCATTGGCTCATGAAGTCTGTCATCCTTGTATTATCTGTATCTCCCTAAGTCCTTAATGGCACTTCTTATATTGCAGGTTCGTGATGAAAAAATAAACTTTAATGTGGCTACCTCAAATCAAACTGAAAATGGAGACATCACCACAGCTAGTTTGGTGGAGTCAGAGAGGGCGGCCTATGCATTTATTCCTCAAACTCCTATCAGATCAACTGATGCACACCTTGAAGAGTTCTCTGAAGCTTTGAGAAGTAATACTGCATACTCGATTGCCTAATATGCGTATATATATGTTACTACTATACTTATGCGTTTAATATGACTTACCATTTGCAATGGAAGCTGTTGCAAAAACGCTGCGACGAGTTGCCGAAGGGAAAGCTGCTGCTCAAGCAGAGGCAGCTGAATGGAAACACAAGTATGAGTTAGAGATGGCATCCAAGGAACACAAACGTCATAATGTAATCAAAGGTCTGTTTTACAGGTCTAGAGCTTGTGGACTACTATTCCTTAGCAGTAGTTATCGAATGCGATTCAGCCTCCACTCTCTTTTTCTTTAGAAAACACAATAGAAGTACACATGGGAAGGCACAAAATGTTGTGAAATGGTTTGTTTGTGATTTTTTTTTTCTCAGAGAGTTATGTATCATTATATTAAAGAAGACGAAAAAGAACAAATACCGATTTCACCATACATGTTTCTTTTTGATGACTGTGAACTCTTACTAGTCAACAAGTTTGAAAAAGTAGGATGCCATGCTTATGCTTCTCAGTACTCCCGTCACATTTAAGTCTTTATCACAGTATTAAGACAGTGTTATAGTTCACCATACATGTTTCTAATATCAGTACTAGAAAATACAATAAGCATCAGTTTTACTGAATAAATTTGGGCTACAGATATATGCCTTCATATTCTATTACCATGTGTTTCATACTCTATTACTCTCTTGCCAGCTTGCTTGTATTGTTTCATTGTTTGGGTAGGTTGCTAAACTAACTTAATCCATGCCAAGCATTCAATCTGGGTTCTGGAATTCAATTAGCATTGCAATCCAGTACTGAGCCCAGATTTTTTCTCCCTATATTCATTTTGCATGACGTGGTCCTGGAAAGGAGTAACTATTTAATAGTTTTTATCATCCAGAAAGAAGTATAGATATGTTTTCCTGCAGTTTCACATGTTCTCTTTTATTTATAACTAGATCACTTGAGTTTTGATCCCACAACATAGTAACCTTGTATGCTAAAAATAGAACTCACAAACAGTCGTTTGCCAAAAGTTATACCTTCAGTCCATGGTGTTTATTTAATTTGTCAAAGAAAAGTTTAGATAACATAAAAATAGTTTAGTGATCCATGCAGGCAAACTTTCTATATCAAATACATGACCACATTTGTGGAGATACATTAGGAAACTGAGGCAGCAGTTAACAGACTGATTTCACTTGTAAATATTTCTTTCCTTAATGCAATGATACCTATTCAACTTTTTAACAAACTGATTTCATTCTCTTGTAATACATGTAAATCTTGACAAGGGTTAGGATACCTTACACTCAAACTGTAACATGTGCAGGCTGCAGTAACTTTGGGAATGACAAGTTAGAGCAACCGACTATTCAATTGGCATTCGAGCCTGCCCCCATTGATCAAACAAGTTGTTGTGGAAACCATGGCATCTGTTCACATCAAATACTCCAGGATGAATGTCCTGGACCTAAGCGAAAAACCAGATGAAAAGATTATTGGAAGAAAGGTATCCTTAGGGCAAGAGTTTCTTTACATTTAGAGGTGGAAGGCAGAGCAGAAGTTTGACATCCATGGATTTTAGCAAATGAAATAGGATTTCAAATTTTGGTGGGGAAATGAATTCCTAGTTCATTTTTTGAACTAGAGGGTATCCATTGGATATCCATGGACATTCAACTTTCACCTATACTTACATTTATAGTCAGCTTCAGTGCATATGACATCTAAGTGTTCATTTTTCTTTTTCCTTTTTGCTTCTTTTCTTTGGGGGTGTGTGCTTCTGGGGATGTTCAACCCTGCTGGGCTAGTTTTTCTTGTATTTGATCTTTGCTTCTTAATATAATGATGGGCAGCTCTCCTGGCGGTTCGAGACAAAAAGTGCATATGACATAACTAAATTATTATTATTATTATTTTTATGTAGCGTGATTCATTGATGCAATCAACTCATTTCCTGTAAATCCTCATTTAATGCTGCTGAACTGCCTCAAGTTACCTACGAACTTGAAAGGAAACAAATAAAAAAGAACATAGAAAACTACATATAAGCTATGTCATGGTGTTGTTATTCTTATCTTCTTTTTTCCCCTCAAACACGCATGAGAGCTGCATATCTTTGTGCTGCTGTGCTGATAATTACAGTATTCGTGTTCTATTTTCTTTTCTTTTTTTAATATTGTTATTAATATTGTTACTTTGTCGACTTGTATAGGGATCACACAACTTATACCTGCTGACTAATTGATAATGACATACAATCCTTATGTTCAAGAGACACCTACTCTCACTGTCGCCTAATAGTCATTTAGCCCATTTAAGCACCTTGTAAATGCTACATTTAAGTATGCCATTTCTGTTTAATCGGTCGTTTGGCCCATTTAATTGCCTTTTAATATTTAGTGTTTAGGAACTCACCGGTTTTTCCTATTCTTGAAAAATTCTGGTTTTTTCTATTCTTGTTTCAGTTGGAAGTTAGTTTAGATTGCAAATTAGTTTGGATTGAGCATAACTCGTTTGTGGGGAATCATGCACGATTGTTACACCCTTCATTGGGGCAAGAATTGATGGTGTTCCCCGACAAACACTTTGCTTATTCTGACCTAGTGGGATGACTCTTACGAGAAACTACCATGATATTTGTATGACTGAAAACTAGTCCATCTTAATAAACATATTAAGGATCAACTACGTCCCTTGTAATGGCTTGACTTGAATGAATTTTTTCAACTTCTTGGATATATCGTCCAATTAGACAACAATGAAATTGCACATTGATGAGTGTAGTAGCGATGCGTATGTTGCGTTGGTTTTGCGGCATACAAGAAGGGATAGTGTTCGGAACGAAGAGATTCGGGATAGGGTTGGGGTGGCACCAATCGAGGAGAAATTGATTCAACATCGGTTGAGATGGTTTGGACATGTCCAACGGAGGCCTCCCGAGGCGCCGGTGCGTAGTGGGGTTTTAAAGCGGGTAGGTAATGTAAAGAGAGGTAGAGGTCGATTTAGACTGACTTGGGACAAGTTAGTTAAGAGGGACCTTAAGGAGTGGAATATCTCCAAAGAATTAGCTATGGATAGGAGCACTTGGAGACTAGCAATCAATGTGCCTGAACCGTGACCTTTGTTTCTTTTTTTCTGCTTTACCCCTAACTCTACCTTACGTCTTGTGCCCTATTTTTGTGGTTCTTTTATACTTGTTTCCTATGAGTTTCATCTCTAGCCTACTCCAACTAGCTTGGGATAAAAGGCTATGTTGTTGTTGTTGTTGTTGTTGTTGTTGTTGCTTGTGTGTTGCAAGACCAACTTCAACTATTTTAACACAAAGCTTTGTAGCTCAATCAATTGTAGAATCAAGCCCTAAGTTGAGTAATAGTTGTTGACTACAACACTTGGTTTGTGATAGTGCTAACCTGCACTATTTCAAGTTCTGGTGCTTAGAAGAAACAAAGTTAAGTCAAATACTTTTCATGAACACTAAAAAATATTTTCCTTGTTTATCTAGGCACCTTTTCGACTTTTTATGGGGATGCGATGGGGATAAGAATGGTCAGCACAAGCGTGATTTTGTGTCCTTCGAAAAAGGTGACATAAAAACAGCGAACGCAGCAATAAGCAGGTACTCCTTTATGTTCGGCACAATTCATTTTGAACGCAATGTCCTATTTGCTTCCAATAAATTATCATTGGGATAGTTTAATTACTGATGCATCGTTATATCTCAACAAATACTGTGCTTTCAGATTTTGCTAAAATGGGAATCCCCTCCGCAAACAGTTCTTTTTGTTACTAAACCAAATTCCAACTCTGTGCTTGCTCTCTGCGCTGAAATGGTTAGGTATGATTCTTCCATGCCTTGTCTGAACTTACATCAATTATCTGGAGCTATGCATTATATTGCAATTTTTTGTTGTAATTGATTCTCTGTGAGTTTAATTGTCTTGTGGAACTTTATTTAGATAGATATACTTGTATCTCCTCTGCTGCATTTTCTGCAGATGGCTTAAAGAGCACAATAATATGAATGTATTCGTAGAGCCACGAGTTAGAAAGGAACTACTGGCTGAGGATTCTTACTTCAGCTTTACCCAGACATGTATTAATGGTAAGTGTTTTTTTATACATTTTACATGTGAGGTCCACACCAGGTTTCATTTCCTTCTGAAAATCTACACTAAAAATCCTTTTTATTCGCTCCTTCTGGATTTGTGACATATAATCATATATCACCAGCAAGTGTGTGTTCATTTAGTACCAATAATTTTCTGTATAAACAATGTATATGGCCGGTTCTTATGAGTGAAAAATAAATATATTGTGATTTATATCGTGATTACTGTTATGAACCTTAGTTCATAGGGGGGATAACTAGGCCTTATGCTTTGCCAAGAGCTTGAGAGATTGAGGGATGAGACTTAGAGGTAACAGGGGGATGAGATAGTGGACTGATAACTTCTTCATACTTGTTGATTGCTTCCCCATCAGAGCTGGTTACATGGATATAAATAGAGGGGCTGGCGCCCAGCCCTCCACTCCTCTAGCTGGCGCATGGCCCCTTGGCTCCTTGATTCTAGCCCAGCCATTACTCTCCTATTTCCCATTAATCCGGCCTCCTCGGACTCCTACTTTGCGGTGGGTCGGGCATGCACTCCTATTGCTTTGCAGCCATTAACTACTAATCCCTATCCACCTATTAATTGTAATTGACCATAGCCGCATGCGTCCCATGCGGCCCCCCCACGGTCGCCTATGACATCTCCCCTCCCTTGAGGACCAGCTCGTCCTCGGCTGCAGCGGTGCTCGATAAGCGGTTGAGGGAGTTCTTGGCATTGTCCGGATCCCATGGGAAGAGCCCAACAGCTAAGCGTCGACAATGCCTCGGCACGTGACATCAAAGTGGGTGCCCGAGCTCCTTCTTGGTTGTCTTTGGTCGCTCGCCGCACCCGGTAGACCTCGATCTCTACGTGGTTGGAGCCTGCGGGATGTATAGGCGAGCCCGAGTGGTTGAGCGTGTAGAGTGCGATTTGCTGCGGCGACATTGTCAACAACATGCGATCTTCCACACCATCCGGGGACAAGGAGCCTGGCGCTGCGGTCGCAGCACACCACGCTCGCTCCTCCGATGATGGCCCGCGTGATGGCGGGGAGATAGCGATGTGACACCTCACGGAGAGATCGTGCTCGCCGGCCGCGCCCCAGAACCCTCGTCTTTGCCGCTGAAGCCCGCGGCAAAGGCGTTCACGCAGCCTTCCCGTGGTGTGCCGCACCATGAATCCGCACACCCCGATTGTAGGCATCTACCGTTCACGTTGGACTTCTCCACGTGAGCACGGTGGCGGGTGAACATCACGCAAAGCGATCCAAGTCCTCTTGGAGACGGTACTGCAAGGCCCGTGGTCGCAGCGAGGAGTGCTCCGATAGGTGTAGCGACTTGGTGAAGCGAAGCCATGCCGGGGTGCCTTCATCCTCTGCTGACTTGGCGAAACCACATCCGGCATCTTCCAAATGTCGGAAGCCAACCATACCTTTTCTTCCTCCATGATGTATTCCCGAGGAAGTAGGACTCACATTGGTGATGAAGGCGAGAGGATCAGATTTCCCGTCAAATCTTGGAAAATCCATCTTCTCGAATTGTGGTAGAGGTTGCCGTGGTGGTGTAGAGGCCGCAGCCCGAGGGTATGGTGAAGTCCGGGTGGCAAGGTGGTGGGCGATGAGGATCGAGGTTGAAGAAGATGCAAATGAGGTGGACGAGGAACGGATCTCCGATACCGGATGTTATGAACCTTAGTTCATAGGGGGATAACTAGGCCTTATGCTTTGCCAAGAGCTTGAGAGATTGAAGGATGAGACTTAGAGGTAGCGGGGGATGAGATAGTGGACCTGATAACTTCATACTTGTTGATTGCTTCCCCATCGAGCCGGGTTACATGGATATAAATAGAAATGGGCGCCAGCCCTCCATTCCTCTAGCCGGCGCATGGCCCCTTGGCTCCTTGATTCTAGCCCAGCCATTACTCTCCTATTTCCCATTAATCGCCTCCTCGGACTCCTACTTTGCGGGCCGGCATGCACTCCTATTGCCGCAGCCCATTAACTACTAATCCCTATCCACCTATTAATTGTAATTGACCATAGCTGCATGCGTCTGTTGGTTCTCCAGTGGCATGCAGCCGGTCCCCGCTGCCTATGACAATTACATAAGTAATGATAATCCAATATGTTTTGCTTATGGACCTGATTAAGAATGAAAAGTAATTGAGATACAAATTTCTACATCTTGCCTTGGGTTTTCTGGGTACATTTTGGTGTCATCTCATATTCAGTTAGCATTCTGGTGGTTTCTTTACTGTAGCACGTTGAAAAGGGTATGGGATCAGATTACCTTGAGGAATTTTTCTTTCCAATCACTCACCAAGTTTGCAATGCAGCCTTTTCCACCATAAAGATATCAACTCAATAGTTGTTACCATGTGCTGGGAATGTTGCTGACTTGCTAATAATTCTTGATTGGGTCATCTATTATCTAGCAATTTCTTTTCCATTGGTGAATTCTATCTGTTAAAGTTCTTTTGCAATTATTTTCTTCATGGTATCCTTATTTTTTCAATAGTTTAAGATATTTTTATGTACTTATTTTATCCACATGTAAACCTTTCCTTTTGGCATCCAACTAGTTAAAAATATATTTTTTTTGACAGATCAGGAAGCAAAGACATTACATACGAAAAAATTGATCTTGTAACTCATCCTCTTGCGTTATGTGACAGTTTACTATGAGTATGGACTTTTGGATTAGAAACACATCCGCATTGCGCCATCTTCCAAATGTCGGGAGCCAACCATACCTTTTCTTCCTCCATGATGTATTCCTTATACTCAAATGAAAATAAAATTCATGTAATATTGAAGTAGGACTCACATTGGTGTGCCGAATGGCCATGGAATCATTAGAGGAATGCCCTCCGCCAAATCTTGGAAAATCCATCTTCACTCGGAATTGTGGTATGAGGTTGGTGCATCACGGTGTAGAGGCAAGTCCATTTTGTTATTCTTATCGAATGGTATGGTGAAGTAATCTTATTAATCTTTTCTGGCAAGGTGGTGGCCGTGTTCCAGGATCACTGGGAGGTTGAAGAAGATGCAGATCTATTGAGGTGGACGAGGAACCCATCCGGATCTTCCAAATGTCGGAACAGGTAGACCATGTTATGAACCTTCCTCCAGTTGTATTAGGGGGGAACTAGGCACTTATGCTTTGGAAGAGCTTGAATCTTGGAAAATTTAAGGATTGATGAGTTGTGGTGGTGTGACATTCTGTAGGGTAGGTCAACTTGTAGCAAGGTGGTGGCCGAGGAGGTTGAAGAAGATGCAACTTTGGTAACCATTTCAGCATCTTCTGTAATTTGTAGGTGGATCTGGAGGATCTCCGATACAGCATGTTTATGAACCTTAGTTCATAGGGGGATAACTAGGCCTTATGCTTTCCCAAGAGCTTGAGAGATTGAGGGATGAGACTTAGAGTTACATGAGATAGTGGACTATAACTTCATACTTGTTGATTTCTTCCCCATCGAAAAGGTTACATGGATATAAATAGAGGCTGGCGACCTCCCTCCAATATTTTTGGCGCATGGCCCCTTGGCTCCTTGATTCTAGCCCAGCCCATTACTCTCCTATTTCCCATTAATCCGCCTCCTCGGACTCCTACTTTGCAGCTGGCTGGGCATGCACTCCTATTGCTGCAGCCATTAACTACTAATCCCTATCCACCTATTAATTGTAATTGACCATAGCTGCATGCGTCTGTTGGTTCTCGGTGGCATGCAGCCGGTCCCCGGCTGCCTATGACAATTACATAAGTAATGATAATCCAATATGTTTTGCTTATGGACCTGATTAAGAATGAAAAAATTTCAATTGAGATACAAATTTCTACATCTTGCCTTGGAGTTTTCTGGGTACATTTTGGTGTCATCTCATATTCAGTTAGCATTCTGGTGGTTTCTTTACTGTAGCACGTTGAAAAGGGTATGGGATCAGATTACCTTGAGGAATTTTTCTTTCCAATCACTCACCAAGTTTGCAATGCAGCCTTTTCCTTTACCATAAAGATATCAACTCAATAGTTGTTACCATGTGCTGGGAATGTTGCTGACTTGCTAATAATTCTTGATTGGGTCATCTATTATCCAGCAATTTCTTTTCCATTGGTGAATTCTAGTTAAAAGTTCTTTTGCAATTATTTTCTTCATGGTATCCTTATTTTTCAATAGTTTAAGATATTTTTTATGTACTTATTTTATCCACATGTAAACCTTTCCTTTTGGCATCCAACTAGTTAAAATATATATTTTTTTGACAGATCAGGAAGCAAAAGACATTACATACGAAAATTGATCTGATTGTAACTCTTGGTGGTGATGGAACTGTTTTGTGGGTAAGCTTCTTGCGTTATGTGACAGTTTACTATGAGTATGGATATTTTGTGATTAGTTAAACACAGTAAAGTCATTGGTTACTGCCCAGCATTCTATGTTTGTAATGTTGTAAGGGTTGTATACCCTTATCTTCTCTTTAATATAATGATATGTAGCTCTTCTATGTGCTTGAGAAAAAAAGTGACATTCTTTTTCTTATACTCAAATGAAAATAAAATTCATGTAATATTGAATGTCCTGTAAGTGTTCCTAACTCCTATGTCAATAGAAATTTATTTCATGAGTTTTAATCTGCACTCAATAGTGTTGTATTGATTAGAGGAATAGAATGGACCCTGTTTTATATCTCCGTGGGTTAGCATAATCAGTTGGCAAGAGTTGGGCCTATAATATTACTCATGTTTCAAATTATAAGTCGTTTTGGCTTTTCTAGGTACATAACTTTTGTTATGTATTTGGACATAGCGTATATCTAGGTGCATAGCAAAAGCTATGTACTTAGAAAACAATTTATAATTTGAAATCGAGTGAGAAATAAAGTTGCATAGTGTCCCTATTTTGTTATTCTCATGTAAATGTAAGTATTTATGTCTCATATGATAATCTTATTAATCTAGGCAACTGGTTAAAATATCTTGACAGGCTGCATCATTATTCAAAGGGCCAGTTCCCCCTGTTGTTCCATTCTCTCTTGGATCACTGGGATTCATGACTCCATTCCGTATCCTTAATTATCACTGTTGAATGCTTGATAACCATGTTGGTACAGTATGTATTGGGAGGTGGGGATGATATGAGTCCCTTCCTCGGAGGGGCGTTGATCTCAAACACTGGGATGGGACATTGAAGACAGGTAGACATGCCACATGAATCTGATCTGCTAACTATGTATACTATCATTCACAATTTTTCTATGCACTACTTGAACAATCGCAGAGGGGATTGGCCTTGTTGCCATTCCTTCTACTGGTTGAGCACTTGAGCTTGATGTGTAAGTTTAAAATTGATAAAATACACCTGCTATAAACATGGCAATGTGGTTGACATTCTGTATCACACCCAGCCATCAACTTGTAGCAGAGTTAGGGCTAATGTCGATGGATATGATATAGGAATCCACAGGGAACCACATGTATCAATTCCTGAGTTCCTTGAAGCAGCTTCAGACAACTTTGGTAACCATTTCAGCATCTTCTGTAATTTGTAGTGTTTTTTGGCTGATGGCTCCTCAATCTGGAGGAAACCAAACAGGCACAAGTTGACAGTTTCTTTTTCAGTTGGGAACTAATGATAAATTTAGCTATTTTAGCCTCCCTACCGGTTCATATAAAACATTCCAGAAAATAAATACATCAATAAGGCTTATCTTTCTTGGTGGCATATTTCTTGCATCCTCTTTAGCATGCAACCCATCTCTGCCCTTGTAGACAATTAGTAAATATGATTTCTGCCACTGAAAGACAGTCTCTCAAGTGTGGAATCTTATTTATATATACCATATAGGTCATATCTCTCTGTACAGACAGTATTTCTTACAGAATTTTGAACTAATTCAAGTTTACTTATATGTCAGTATGGCATTTCTTGGGTGGCAGGATGCTTACAATTTTTGTGCCGGTGCAATAATCTGTAGAATTATGACATTTTATTTACTCAAACGAGCTTTCTGCTCTGTGCTCACCCACCATAAGAATATGTTGGTCCTTGACTCATGTTAAGCAAGCGAGCAATACCGTGAATGTTTGGGCAATATGCTAAAGCAACCATTTAGCATCACACTGAGGAACCGGCTGCAGTGTCATGTGATCCGTGATGCAGCTAAGGCGGAAGTTGAGACTGAGGAACCAATTCTAGTACTAAATGAAGTGACAATTGACCGTGGAATGTCATCTTACCTTACCTACCTAGAATGCTACTGTGACAGTTCTTATGTTACACGCGTACAAGGAGATGGGCTAATAATATCAACAACATCTGGAAGCACTGCATATTCATTGGCAGCAGGAGGATCAATGGTTCATCCACAGGTAGACTTATGTCCTTCATATGGTTTTGTCTGCAGATTTTGCTCAGCATTGGAGAATTTTGTGTTAAGTTTCTCCAAAAGTGTGTAGTCTATTCATTTTCTACATATAATGTGTCAAAACTTAGAAATGAGTTGAAAGACAAGGACCCAGAAACACCACCCTAATTATTCTACTTTATTTATAAGGAATCGCTGTCTTCTACTTAATGCAACTTAGCTAATTAATGTTACCTAAAGAGTTGTGTAGTGTAGCAAGGCCCATGATATCTGATGAAATGTAATTGTGGAGAATGAAACCAACCTTTTGATTAAGATTCACCTTTCTGAAAGAGGTATAAAACTAGTGTTTTCATTTGCTAGCTGCCCCAGTGTCTGTTTCAAAGTACATGCCCTTTTTGGTTGACCTTCATTATTTCCTCTTTCTAGATTTGTTGATGCAAGTTACCATGCGGCCATTTTAATAATATGTTTTGCTGGTATATGCAGGTACCAGGGATCCTTTTCACACCAATCTGTCCGCACTCGCTGTCATTCAGGCCCTTGATTCTACCAGAATATGTAACTCTACGCGTGCAAGTGCCATTCAATAGCAGAGGGCAGGCTTGGGCATCCTTTGATGGCAAGGGCAGGATTCAGCTAGGACCAGGTGATGCGCTCATCTGCAGTATTTCCCCTTGGCCTGTACCCACAGCGTGCCTTGCGGACTCGACAACCGACTTCCTGCGAAGCATCCATGAAGGCCTCCACTGGAACCTGAGGAAAAGCCAATCGTTCGATGGCCCATCGGCATGATCGTTGAAGTTTGTACAGCAGTATGGTGCCGAGATGGCTAACTGTTCGGTATGGTGCATGTAAGCGTGATGCATTGCAGTCCAGAACAAAAATGCAACAGATGCATGCAAGTATGTAACTATATATATGGTAGCCCAGTTTTTTTTACACGTGTGTCTCCAACTCTGAGCAGTGTCTTATTTCAATAAGGTCTGTTTGATCCTTGAAATTGAATTCGTTCTGATAGTTCTAATATAATAATTGTAATTCACAGATTAAGCTAATATGGTTATATATTTATGGAACATATATTTATATATTATTGTTGCTAATATGATTGTATATGAGATGAGAAAAGAGATCCATGGGCATCCGCCCACATTGAATCTAGACTAACAGGTGAGAGGAGAGGTGAATGATTGGTCTGCTTTTTTCCTGGGTCAAGCATGGTTTCTAATGGTGGTGTCTTGGCATAGAAATTGTATTGTGAGTAAACTGTTGTGAGTAAACTGTTAAACGATGTTTTTTTTTTTGACAACAACGAACATGCATGTATTAATTAACTAGCAGCAGGATGCTGCTAAGACTTCCACGTTGGGAAGATGTACAAAGTTCAGTGCTCCGGGGAGGGGACACTGATGACAATGACCTGTATAGGAACAACCAGGAGCGTATGACTGTGACTGAATTACAGGGGTTGAGTAAGCAAGCCTAGCTAGAACATCAGCTGTAGAATTGAGATCCCTGCTAATTTTGTATACCCTGGCGTTTGTATCTAAAGTGACGTTGTCGAAGATCTGTGTATAAGTCTTCATTCTCCAATCAGGTGGGTGGGAATGATCTGTGCTATTAAGAAAAAGCACCAGCTGGCTGCAGTCAGAGAGGAACGAAACATTGGCGAAGTGGAGGCTATGCGCCAAGGAACTTGCAAGAGCCATAGCTGCCGCTTCCGCCATGATGACTGAATGAGTTTCATTCATCGTCGCCCTTATGTAAATGGTATTCGACGGCCGGACCTGCGTATTAACAAAAAGGATACCTATGCCCGCTCTCCTTATATGAGGGGTGCCTTGATCTGGTGGAGTGGATGCATCAACAAAGCATCTAATTCCAGGGAGAGTCGCTGGTACCTGGATGGTGTACCTGTCTATTGTGTTGCCTGCGGAATCAATATTCATACCTTGTGACTCTAGAAGCCAGGCTTGGTGCAGTGTTGTTATGTGAGCTTGAACGGCGTTCTCCACCTGTGCTGGTGTCCAGGTCTTGCTCCTGAAAAGGTTGTCGTTTCTTGCTTTCCAAATATACCATAGAGTGAAGAAAATTTTTTGAAACAAGATATTAGAGGTTGAAGCATTAATAATGGTGGCGAGGGTCTCCTGCACTCCATCATTTTCCTGCGGCAAGCTATTAGTTGCAATAGGAGGATCAAAATGCATCCAAACTGTTGAAGGTAGAGCACAGTGAAAGAAAAGATGAGTGTCATTTTCAATAGCACCACAAGCCTTGCATAAGTTGTCCTCCTGACTCGAGAATCTAAACAGCCTCTGGGATGTGGCAAGAGCTCTACGAATAAGTCTCCAAGTAAAGGATTTAATTAATGGAGGTAAGAACTTACTCTTCCACGCTCGTTTGAGGATATTGTTGGCCTGAGGCGTGATGCTTCGAGTACCTTGTAGAGGGAGCTGGATGATGTTCTGATTTGCAAGATGCTTGTAGATGGCCTTGGTAGTACAGAGACCATTATTGGCTGGCCTCCATCGAAGAATGTCCTGTTGTTGGCTTGGTACAATCTGTGTGTCTATTATGGAAGTGGCTACATGATCATCAAAAACACTTGTTAGTAGATCCCAATTCCAGGTATGTGTTCCTTGGGTCCACAGGTCAGCAATCATAGATGGAAGAGGGGACATTGTTACTGGGAGTCGGAGGTGATCATGGATTGCTTCCCATGAACTACACCAAGGTGTAGACCAAATGGAGGAGTTCCCTGCTTGAATCTGCATAGTGACGTTGTTAGTTAACCGTCTTTTTTGCTTTTTGACCCTTTTTTTGAAAGTTTCTCACAAAACACCCTTTTTGTTTCCGTGCACAATATGGACCCTTTTCTCGGTGCCATGGGTCACGGCGCCAAGCTATAACGTCTCGGCGCCACCACCTATGGCGCCGGTTTCACGGCGTGGGAACCAATTTTAAACGGCGTGGCATCGCAAATTTTACATTTTACCCCTCGGCCATAGATCACGGCGCCCTAGATCCACGGCGCCGAGGGGGAAAATGAAAAAATTGCATTTTTTGTTCTTTCTCTTTTGGCGCTTTTCAGGCAACAAGTAGAATCTTTCCGAACACCATATTGAAACGTTGCTCTGGTTCAGCTGGTTAGCACTCGAGGTTGTGGTCTGGGAGACTTGGGTTCAAATCCAATACCATCATCTGTTTTCCCTTTTTTTTTTGGTTTTGAACAGGCAATGTCACAATTGTCGTTGCTGTATTAGCAATTACAGTAATAAATAAATATAATAACTATAGGCAATGTCACAATTGTCGTTGCTTTATTATTACAGTAATAAATAAATATAATAACTATTACTTTGTACACTATTATTTGTAAATTTCTGTTAGCAACTTTTTTTAAAAAAAATGTATATAGAAAATGTGGAGTACAAGCATGTGTTCTCGTATGTTACATCTCATTCTAAATCAATTTCCTTAAAATTTAATAAAATTTCTAAGTATCTTAATACCGTAGGGGTATTATAATTTTCAAAAAAATATTATTGTAATTGCACAATAGCTGCGCAATTGTTGTTACAATTTAGGTGATATATATATAACTTAGGTAATATATACAATTTAGGTAATATATAAAAAAAAAGTATGACCATTCGTCTTTTTTTTACATTGCTTGTTAAAAACCAAAAAAAGGGAAACAAAAACCAAAAAAAAAAGAAAAGAAGTGGCCGGTTGGGGTTTGAAACCAGGTCTCAAAGACCTACCCAGGACTCAAAGACCTGACCCATGCGCGGTAACCAGCTGCACCGTAGCAGCCTTTCAGTTGCAGGTTCGGAAACTATCTACTTGTTCGATCCAACGCCTCAAACGAGAAGGAAAAAAAAAAAATGCAATTTTTGCATTTCCCCCTCGGCGCCGTGGATTAGGGCGCCGAGGGGGAAAATGTAAAAATTATGATGCCACATCGTTTAAAATTGGTTCCCACGCCGTGAACCTCGGCGCCATAGGTGGTGGCGCCGAGACGTTATAGCTCGGCGCCGTGACTCATGGCGCCGAGAAAAGGGTCCATATTGTGCACGGAAATAAAAAAGGGTGTTTTTGTGAGAAACTTTCAAAAAAAGGGTTAAAAAGCAAAAAAGACGGGTTAGTTAACTCCTTATGTACCTGTATAATGGATGACCAAAATATGGATCTAGGTCCATTGTTGTTAGTTGTCCAGAAAGACTTGTTATGGTAGTATTTAGATTTAAGGACAGCAGTAAGGAGAGGATTTTTGGCAGTGGCAATGTTGTAAGCAGCATGAATGATCAGACTTTTGTTGACAGTTTCTAGATCCCTTATACCTAATCCTCCATTATCCTTGGTCTGGCAAATGTCGTCCCATGAACGGTAGGCAATGGGCTTGGTTAGATCGCCTTCTTGAACACCTGTCCACCAGAATTTCCTAATAATAGCTGTAATTTTCTGCAGGAAAGACTTAGAGAAAAGGACTGTAGACATGTAATATATTGGTATAGAGGTCAGGACTGATTGAATGTAAGTTAATCTCCCTGCATGGTTGAGTTTGTTCGCTCTCACAGTAGTTAGCTTACCTTTAAACTTACCATATATGAAGTTGTAGGCTCTGTTGCGGTCGTTGTGGTTGAAGATGATTGGGTGTCCTAGGTGTTTGGTGTGTGGCTGAAGATCGGGGACCGGAAAGATGCTTCTGATGATGCCTCTAGAATTGTTGTCGACATTCCTGCTAAAAAGAATTGCTGATTTTTGCATGTTAGGTATCTGACCCGAGGCACTGCAAAAGTTATGAAGAATGTTCTTGATTGTCATAGCTTCTTGTTCGTTGGCTTGTCCACAAAGGATAAGGTCATCTGCAAAAAGTAAAGAATGAAGGGGTGGGCATCCAGGGCCTAGTGTGATGCCTGTGAGATTAGATGCCTGCATTTCATTCTGTAGGGTTATAGATAACTCATTAATAGCCACAACAAAAAGGTAAGGGGAGAGGGGGCATCCCTGTCTAATGCCCCTTTGAGAGGCAAAATTATCTGTGGGTTCTCCATTCGCTAGGATAGAGAAACTGGGAGTAGAGATACATTCATGGATGAGATGAATGAAGTGGATGTGAAGACCTAGTCGAGAAAGAGCCGCACTTATGAATCTCCATTCAAGCCTGTCAAATGCTTTGGCCAAATCAATCTTTAGTAGGAAAGCCTTTTGCTTCCAATTCTTGAGATTAAAGGAATGGACAATTTCCTGCGTGATAACAATGTTGGAGGAGATGTGCCTGTTCTGGACAAAAGCAGCTTGAGCATGATCAATAAAATTAGGGAGATGAGGTTTGAGCCTATCAGCCAAAGTTTTTGCTATTAATTTGTAAATAACATTGCACAGGCTAATCGGCCTATAATCCTGGGGTATAATGCATTGAATTTTCTTTGGAATAAGGGCAATGAAGGTTTGATTCAGCTCAGGATGCATAGCAGCTGTAGTGTAGAAGTCAGTTACCAATTTGTAGACATCCGAAGAAATCCACGGCCATGTGTGTTTGTAGAAGGCTGCGTTTAGGCCGTCGGGACCTGGCGATGCATTGCTTCTCATGGCTTTTATGATATTGTGCAGTTCTTGGATGGTGGGTTTGGAGTCGGTGAAGTTGGCAGTGTTCTGCTCTAGGTGACTCCAAGATGTGGTGCGCTCATCTTGCGTTGTCTGCTCATTTTGTGCCTGCAGGCTATGTACCATCTGGCAGTTGGAACCTGAAACAATACTCTGAACATCTAGATTATGATGATTATCAGTTTGAGCAATGTCAGAGGAAAAAATATTAGTAAAGTAATTAGTAAGAGAATGCGAAATTTGTTCCTGAGTGGTAGACTCTGATCCATTCGGATTGAGTAGGTAGGTGATTCTATTTTTTCTTGTTCTCTTGGCAATGGCTTGGTGAAAGTAGGCCGTGTTACGGTCCCCTTGAAGAGCCCAATTCTTTTTTGCCCTCTGACAGTGGAACTCTTCATCTTTGTTTAGTAGTTGTTCATGTTGATTTATGAGCTGTGCTTGTAGGTTATGGTCTTGTTGAGGTGGTGGTTTGATCTGATCTTGCATAATTTGATCTTCGATCGTGGCTAGCTGGTCAGAGAGCTTTGGTTGAGTACGTCTCCATTTCTTGAGGTCAGATGCCAGGTAATTTGTCTTGCGGTGGAAAGGTCGATTTTGAGATCGTCTCCAACTCTCTTTTGCTACCTGTTCAAAATCATGTTCCAAAAGCCACCAATTCTCAAATCGAAAAGATTTCTTAGTTCGACGTCGGGAGGATTGCAGTAGAGTAAGAATGGGAGCATGGTCACTGTGAATCATCGGAAGATGGTAGACGACGGTATGTGGATATGTCGTGCACCATTCCGCATTACCCATAGAACGATCAAGACGTTCGAAGGTTGGAGTAGTGTTGAAACGCTTGTTGGTCCATGTATAGGCCGGGCCACTATACCCAAGATCAATGAAACCACACTGCTTGACAGATTCACAAAAAGTATTAATACGCCTAAGGTCTGGCCAACCAGGACCTGATTTTTCATTTGGATGCATTATATCATTCATATCACCCATACAGAACATAGGCAAGGAAATATTAGCTTCAACAAAATCAAGAACTTGTGACCAAATAGTAGTGGTGTTCTGGTGATGCGGATCCCCATAGATACAAACCAAACCAAAATTCTTGTGGTCTATGTTATTATGGCATAAGGCAAAAATGTAATTGGGGGAATGATCAACTATGGTAAGAGTAACATTCTGCTTCCAAATTAACCAAAGTCCTCCTGAATAACCTTGCGCAGGAACTACGAGAGCATCGGTAGCATTGAAATGATTAACAAGACACTACAAGAATACCGATTTTTTATGACAAAACGACCTCATGACGGGGCCTAAAATCGTCATATAATGTGCCATAATACGACGGAAAACACGTTGTCGTCACAAAATGCAAACACCATGACTATTTGTGACGCTTGAAAAATGATCGTCACATTATACTACCCCGTTTCGTCATATATTGTGGGCGTAGGGCACCCATGCGGCAGGGTTTTTTATGAAGCCGGTTTGGGTGTTTTGTGACACGAATTATTTGCCACGTAAAATAAATAGCAAAAAAGACAAAACAAATCTTGTGCGGGAGTCTCGAACCGGGACGAAGGGATGGAGGTTTCGCGCCTTGACCATTGCGATACGTGGGAACATTCGTCCAGAGTGTAGTATAGAATGTTAAAATTCGCGACTGGAGTCGGGTTGACCGTGGGCCCCATCTGTCAGTCACTCTATCCTTATTCACCGCGTCACATTAACGCGTTTTGACTCCCACCGTCACACCGTCACAATTCACTCCCCTCCTCTCCTCTCGATTCAAATTCACCGCTCCCTCTCCTAGGGTTTTCGCCGCCGCCCAGCCCACTCCCGGCTCCGCCGCCGACCGCCATGGTCCGTCCCGGAGAAAAGCGGGCGTCGGGGACCCGCGACGGGGGTTGTGGAGTGCCAGGCGGACCCCGCCGCCTCACGGGTCCTCCGCCGACCATGGCCTCCACCTCGAGGAAGCCGTCGGCCTCCAAGAAGGCGTCGGGGCGGCGCGCGCCAACCGCGTGCCGAGGCCGTTGCCCATGCTATGGAGGCGGCGTGCCGAGGAGGAAGATCCCCGGGCGGGGGTAAAACCCCCCGCCGCCGTCGACCAAGAAGAGGGTCTGCGGCGTCGGGCGAGCAAGGGCGGTGCTTCCACGAGCAAGGGCGGGGGTAAGGCCAAGGGCAACGGCGGGCGTCGGGGAGCAAGGGCGGGGCTTCCACGAGCAAGGCCAAGGCCAAGGGCAAGGCCACGGCTACCGCCGGCACCAAGGGCAAGGCCAAGGCGCCGGGGCCAAGGCGAGCATCGCACTCCGTCGCCTCCGGCGTTGGAGATCCGCGGGGGAGTGCTTCGACGGCCTAACCGACTGTGCCGCCCGGCGCGGCGGCACTCCATGTGTCGCCGCCTCCCCGGGCGGGTTCCCACCTCCCCAAATTGCCATCATGGAGCGGCGGCCCCTCCCGGCGCCGAGGAGGTAAGTGTTCAGATCCAACTTGATTTGTAGAATCTAGATTAGTTCATTTGTAGAATCGAGTGCGGGTAGAGATTTGGCCAATGATGCATAATGATTTCGATAGATGGCTACCGATTTGGTAGTTCGTTTGTAGAATTAGAGGTATGATTAGGTAGATAGCTAATGATTTGGCCAATGATGCATAATGATTTCATAGATGGCTACTTGATTTGGTAGTTTCTAATTTTAGTAGACTGTTATTGGCCAATGATGGATAATGATTTCGAGTAGATGGCTAATAATTTGGTAGTTTCTAATTTGAGTAGACTTGTTATTGGCCATGTGCAAAATTTAGTGAATGCAATAATGAGATGGCTGCCTTTATGTGAACACTAGTTCTTCTACCTATCTCTCTATTCATGTCGGTAATCCAATATGCTTGTATCAACCAATTGTTCAAAGAACAATTGGGTTAGGATGGTTGTTTGGTGCCCCACCAAGGTTTGGCATGTGGTGAAGCAAGGGTGTAAGTAATATATGCATGAAGGGTGTAAGGATATATGCATGCATGGGTGCAAGGAATATATACATGCCAATGCCAACATGCCAAGGGTGTAAGGATTATGGTGGCTAGGAATCAATCAACCCCTAACTCAAAGCCGATGGTCGATCGGTGGAAGAATAGGCATATTCCATGCTTTGTCCATTCATTTTTTGTTTCTCATCTTCAATTAAAAGGCAGTCATTAGATATAAGAAAAAAGCGGACACCAAATTAAGAGGCATGTGTTTGATCAAGTATTCACATAATTGATTTGCTTCGATTTTACAAATGCCCGGTGGTACAAATTGGGAAAAGCATTCCTCATCCTGGATTTTACAAAGACCGTTGGGGACCATCCAATCAATGCAACACTAGATCTAATCTAAGTGATGGCATAGGATGGAATGGGGCTACGGTGTTGTTAGCCCAATGAGGACTCGGGTTTTTTTACAAAGAAAAAATCATTATTTCCCCTATGAAACTTATGTTCCTTTCTTAAATTCATTATTTTACAACATGTAGTCATTAGATTATCCTATGATATATAGAAATGTGTTTTAGGTATAATATCTCGACTCTTTATGTATTTATCATATGATATAGCATTGTGTTTGGTGAGTAACCTACTATATCCTATCAAACCGATCCTCGCTTTCTCAAACTAATAACACCGCTTTTGTTTAGACTTTCCGGATCTTCAAGACCGCACTCATGAGCGCCATCACCGCCTCGATCCACCGAGCCGTTAAACCGAGAGGCTCACCCGTCTTTGCCCTCGAAGGTGGCCGAAGCTCACCGAACTGGTCCGAAGGACCCGACCCGTGAAGAAGGTGGGCGCCGGCAAGGACCTGGAGGGCGTCAAGTCCAAGGTTGGCCACCTCCAAAGCAGGCATTGGTGACGACGCCGCTGGGCAAGAAGTGATGGCGTCCCCCTCGGAGCCCCTCCCGCAAGACCCCCGCCCGACCTTTTGGTAGCCCACTGTTTAGTGGGCTTATTATTTTGTGAACAATGTGTATGTATTGCTTTGGTCGGGATGGATGGATGCATGGGGGTGATCTTTAGATTAGTTAGTAACTTAGTATATGTATGTGGCTGCATGGATGGATGCAAAACACCTATTTATTATTATATATATAGGGATGGATGAAGAACAACTAATATTAGTGCTAGTGTAGGGATGGAGAACAACTAATATGTATTAGTACGTATATATATATTCGGTCTTTAGCTCACTTTTGTATATTATTATTGCTCTTGTGATTGATCTTCCCCTTTTCTTTTGCATTTGGAGTTTCTAAGTTCATAGTCAATTGCTCATTTAATTTAGATTCCAAGGCAAAACACTATTGTGTTAATTTTAAATTTTTCGATTTGGATCCTCGTTTAACAGGAAGAAAACTCTCACAAAATTAAGGATGCATTGCTCATTTGACTAGGAAGAAAATGGCAAAAAAATAAAAATAAAAACGGCGACTAGTGGTTTTTGAACTACGCTTTCGAACGCTTGCTCGGATGCAAAAAGTCACCTAAATACGGAATTTAGATCTCGATGAGTTATGAACTTTCCGTGTTCATGACTTTTCAAACGGGAGGCCGCCTAGGGCCCCGAAAACTCGCCCCGAGCCGCAAAAATTTTGAAAATTCAAAATTCGAGGCGTCGGTTCGAAAACTGAAAATTTGACTCTAATACCGAACGTAGGTCTTGAAGAGACCTACAAAACACATGTTCATGACTTTTCCATTTGGATCCATCTAGAGCTTTGAAAACTGGCCCGAAGGCCCCGATTTCAAATTGACCAACGTTTGACTTGGTCAAACCTCGGCCAAACGGAGCACTAAACGGTCTCGGATGAAAAACTTTTGAACACGAAGTTGATAGAACTCGTCGGGATCTACATTCCATATATAGGTACTTTTGCATTTGAGAAAGTGCTGGTGAACCCTAGTCGCAAATCCACGTATCTCACGGGGAGTTTATGCAACTCGTGGGCGACTAGTGGTTTTTGAACTACGCTTTCGAACGCTTGCTCGGATGCAAAAGTCACCTAAATACGGAATGTAGATCTCGATGAGTTATGAACTTTCCGTGTTCATGACTTTTCAAACGGAGGCCGTCTAGGGCCCCGAAAACTCGCCCCGAGCCGCAAAAAAATTTGAAAATTCGAAATTCGAGGCGTCGGTTCGAAAACGAAAATTTGACTCTAATACCAAACGTAGGTCTTGAAGAGACCTACAAAACACGTGTCCATGAGTTTTCGATTTGGATCCATCTAGAGCTTCAAAATCCGACCCGAAGGCCCCATTTCAAATTTTGATCTCTAGCTCTATCTACACCATTGGATGGATGAGATCAAGGGTTGAAATGAAACTGAAACCCCTCCCTCCCTCGCCCTCTCCCTCTCCCTCTCTTTTTTAAAAAAACGAGCGGGCGAATCGGGCTCACGAGCGGGCGACTAAAATTTCATAACCTTATCCTATCATCCCACCTACCTAGCCCCTCCTCCTCTCGATTCATTCACCTGCTCCTCTCTTCCTCTCCTAGGGTTTCCGCCGACGCCTCACTCCCAGGCGTCGTAGCCCACTCCCCGGCTTTGGCGCCGACCGCCATGGTCGTTTCAAGAGAAGGTCCATCAGGCGGGACCCCCGTCCGTGACGGGGTAGTGGGCCGCCAGAACCCCTCCGCCTACCGGACCTCCTCCTCCTCCTCCTCCTCCTCCTCCTCCTCCGTGGTGGGAGCCGCCGTCACGCGCGGGAGTCATCGCGCCAGACCCCGTTCGTCGTTCGCGGCATCGACCTCGCAAAGCAACTCCGGCCACCGCCGCCGCGACCCCCGCGCCACCCGAGCCCTATCGATTTGAAGGCGACCCGACCTCTGCAAGATCTTGCTACGTGGCAACCTCGGCCGCCATCGTGCTCCAAATTGGCCATTCGGGTATGAAATCTCCGTCCCGTATACGAGATTAGGGCCGTTATCTCGTAGATCTTTAGTATAGGTCCTAATTTCATTACATTGTAGGTCTTAACTTGCTTTGTAGAATCGAGAGGTTTCTTTACAAAGAAAGAAATCATTATTTTCCCCTATGAAACCGATGTTGCTTTCTCAAAAACATTATTTTACAAAGAGCTATTCCTGTGATACAAAGACTGTTCGGTCACTTGGTGAGTAACTTACTAAATCCTATCAATCCGATGTCGCGTTCTCAAACTAATAACATTCAATCTAATTGAGTAGACTGTTATTGCCAATGATGCATAACTGAGGTGCCCGGTTCCTTTATGTTGAATTCATGGTAGTCATAATGCCATGGCTCACGTCCATTCCCAAGCAACCGAATGGTCACCGCCATTCGGATGGTCGGGAGTGGATGTAGCCATGGCTCCATGCCTACTATGAGCTTGAGAGTTGGTACTTTATCTTTGAGGCTTGTGAGGACCGGAAAGCCGAGGTACAAATGTGGTTTGTTCTCATTTAGTTCATCGAATCATCGAGAAACTTACATGCCTCGGCAGATTGGACTTGTGAGGAACTGTGAGCTTTCTTGATGCCCGAGGCCGAAAGCCTTCGATGATTTCATGCCCTAAATGATGTCATATTTGCAACAAGAGTTATGCTTTGATCCTTATGCTCCAAGCCAAAACATGAATTGTGATGAAACCATTGTCCGAGTCAACTATTAACTCTTAATCATGTGAACTTGTTGGGGCTTTTGATCGGTTTGTTGTCATTTGCGGCTGGGCGCCTCTTTTGAATTATGGCCAATGATGCACGAGCACCTTTGTTGCTTTGTCTTCACGTGGTCGATGTCGAATGTTCTAGCATCATCCGCGCTTATGCAACAATTATGTTGTGTCAAACTCAAGCCGACGGCAAACGAAGGGATGATTCTGAACATACGGTTTTTGACATGTGTTGACTTATGGGTGTTATTCATATCACGAGGCCTCTACAATATTGAGTGAAATTACTAGACCTATGATGCAAACTTATTTGCCATTGAACCCGTGGTTAACGTCCACTCATGCAACACTAGAGCTGATCTAAGTGATGGCGGGGGATGGGTGTGAGCACGAATGTTATGGCTATTCAAGCCGAGGCTAGCATACCTAATCCTATCAATATCTAATCCTACCGTTTTCCTAATCCTATCATCCGTAATCTTGTTGATCTACTCTATCCGGGTCAAGCTTTTCTAATTGTCACTATTATTTGGTTAGTTATGTGATTATATATATTTTTTGTTGGTGTAATCCATTGCGTATCGAGGTGATGGTGATGACATATGGAGTACATGGTGGCTACAAGTCAGCACATTCATTTGCAAGGTGAGTACATTCATAGATGATAGATATGTTGGTCGTAGCACTAGGAATCGAAACCGATTCTTTTTTGACATGATTAAAATATACTATTGATTTTCATTACTTTGGAAAATTGCTTTAGAGTTACATGAGTTCATGCCATCAAATGAAAAGTGTGATTCCATTAGTTACTATTTGCATAGTACATTTTCCCCTGTGACTTCATTATTTTGATTTTTTTTTTTTTTTTGACAGGCCGGAACTTGCAATGGTTTCTTTGCTTGAACTTGCAATGGTCTGCCGGTGGGTTGGAACCTGTATGGTGCAGAACTGGTGCTTGCAGTTGGCTACAACTTGGCCCTAGATGTTGGAATTTATTTAGTTGGTCGAGTCATTTTCTTTTAAGTTTTGTTGTATGTTTGTATGAAACATGTGTTCGGAACAAGCACTTTTGTATGGTCATTATGGTAATATAATTGGTTTTGTGGTTTATTATTGTCCCTATTATTATTGTTTCAATTTGGTTGGGCCCCTAATATGGGCCTGGACCCTAGATGCGAGGGGCCTCACAATATGTGACAGCTTCTAACCATGGTTAACTATCTATACATGACAGGTTCTTATCGTCACAAAAACTAGCATAACCGACCTCTTAACCATGGTTAAAAACACTATATATGACACAAGATTGTATTACAAGACGCGTTGACCCGTGTCACAAAATGTAGTATTATATGACAGAAAGCATCACTAAATGTTTTGATGTTTTGTGACGAACACCAAAATCCGTCCACGCGAAACATTTTGTGACACTGATTATATGACAAAACCCATGACAGACGGATTCCGTCTTAACTACACTTTTTGTGACACATTTGGGCTATACATGACAAAATTCATTTGTCTTGGAATGTCAGATTTCTTGTAGTGAGAGAAGTCCGGGAAACAGATGCATTTCTATTTTCAGATATGAAGCATACCTGAGCCTTGGTGGATGTAAGGAGACGGGTAAGGTGTGTCATTGTGGAGCTACTTAGGGACCTGCCTAAACCCCGAAGCGGTTCCAAGCCAAAAACACCATGGCATCAAGCAGGGCCATTATCGCCGGTTCTCGAGCATGCAAATGGCGTAAAATCACGGGCCGAGATGAGCGGTCAGGTGGCTCAGGATCGATAGCAGGCAGAGTCGACGCTTCATCAAACAACGGAGTAAGAGGCAGGCTGCAATTCATCGATTGGTTGGTGGGGGCATCGAAATTTGTAGGAGGCGGTGTCGTCAGTCTCCCATGACGGATCCAAGAAGACCGCATCCCGCTCGCCCGTGGGGAACCGCCCGGCCAGCGTTATCACCAGCCAGGGGACCACGATGGCGTGGCAGAGGACCGGCGTAGAGCGACCAGGCGGGTGGTCGGGAGATCGCGCCGACGCAGAGAAGATCCGTCGGGCGGCCTGGAGTCGAAGGTCGGAGTGGCCACCTACTCGGGAAAGGAGATCCCTCCGAAAAATTAACCGATTCGGATGATTTTGGGGTTGATCTGTAGCGGGGGCAGTAGGGAATCAGATGGTGGTAGGGAGCAGATGGATTTGCGGATGAACGAGCGGGGATCTGGGGGGGATTAAGGTAGGAAGGGGTACACGGCATATCGCCAGGTTACGGCATATCGCCAAGAGCACTACGGCAAACGACGTTGGTACGTTACCAACATCGTTTAACAATGAGGTGCCACTGTTAAACCAATGGTACCTGATTGTCAGGAATGGCAGAGTTGGTGCCTAAGACCAGTCTCAATGGGGTTTCATCAGCATTAAATGAGATGCCACATAAGCAAAAAAGATGATATGACGTAGTAATTAATATGAAACTGGACAAACTGTTTCATAGGTATGAAACACCATTGAAACTCCCATTGAGAACATAGAGTTTCATCCCAACACATTTTGACCAATCTCAATGTAACAAATATATGCTAATTTAATGGTATAACTTGTCTATGAAATTGTGAGATGAAACTATGCATTGAGACAGACTATTTCATACATCAAACTAAATCTCTAAATTTGATAGGGCACTTTGGAAAGTGCGAGATGAAACTGTGCATTGAGACTGGCCTAAGCACTGCAAGGCTGGCCAGACAATTAAAAAGGTAATTACTCTCTCCATACTGATAAAAAATGATGTTTAGGACAGGATTTAGCATATCAAGAAGTGATTAAGGGTGCCTTTGGTTGGGCTTTTAGTTGCTTTTGCTTTTGCCAAAAGCCAAAAGTAAACCAAAGGGCTCAAAAAGCCACAAAGACTTTTCACCCAAAAGCGACTTTCACTCTAGTACAAATTGAAAAGCAGCCCTCCCCCTCGCTTTAAAGCAGCTTTTGGGTAAAAATTACCCACCGCCACTTTGGTTACACAAATAAACGGTTTGTTTTTTTTTTTTTCATTCTATTCCCGTCTGCCCCTTATCGCGAGCAAAGAAGGCCCGCCGTCCCCAACCTCCGTCGCCCCGACAAGCCTCGCCGTGCACCGCCCCCCGACCTCGGCGAGGCCCCTCCCGGCGGCGAGCCCCCTCACGCTCGCTGGTCCCTTCCCCCCCGCCTTCTTCACCGGCCGCGAGGCGCCGCGGCCTCAACCCGAGATCCCACGCGGCGCCTGCGCCTCGAGATCCAGCGAGCACTAGTCCAGGCGGCCGCCCCTGCGTCAAATCCGGCGAGCATCAGTCCTGGCGGCTTCCTCCGGCGCGTGCAGGCCCAAGCTCTGGCACGGTGCGGCCCCTTCCAATCTCTGGCACGGTGCGGCCCCCTTCCAAGCTCCGGCGGGCGCAGCCATGTCCCAAGCCCATGGGCGTCTCCAGCTCAGATCCGCCGGCACCTCATTCCTCAGCCCCATTGATATGACCATGCCAGCGTCGACCATGTCGACATCCTCGGCGACCACTCCACTGACCTCACCGGTTACTTCTTCGACTTCTGCACCTACCAAAGTTCCCTCTAGACCGATCACTCGTAGCCGGGCTAAGAAGATAGAACAAGAGGTGCACGCGCTACTTTATGAGTTTCAATTAAACATTAATGAAAACTTTGTGCTACCTAAGTGGTGCATGTTGCTTATGCTCAGGTTTACAAAGGACCGTGGCAAGGACATGTCAAGGAGAGACCGGATAGAAGATTCACGCCGAGTCGGTCCCAAAGAAGACAGAACCGTCCGGAAGAAATAGTCATAATTTTTGTTTCCCAAAAGCTATGAAGGTGAATGAGCACTTGTTGGAAATATCTAAAAGTCTATTTTCCAATGGTGCCAATCCCGACCAGAATGGATACTTCGTCATGGCGTCCGACCAGTTTTAGTGTGGACTGGTCAGAAGCTCAATAGTCTGCTTGAAGTCCAAATGTTCGTGCAAAACAATACCATTCTACAACATGTCGTGGTGCATTCTATACATGGTTGGAACCCACGTCAAGTCTAGTTTCCAACCCAACAAGCAGCTCATCATTTCAACTTCCCATGAGAGAGTTATGACCAAAACATTGAAGACCGCTCTGGAGGCCAACAGCTGCGCGAGAGTTGAAGACCACTTTGTGAATCCTCCACCAGTTGGCTTTCCACCTTCCAACGTGGGAACTTCAGTTCATAGCTATCCAAGAGCCTTGTTCCTAGTATAAATACCCCCCTATTTGTAAGATACAAACATATTTTGATGAATTAAGATAATCCAAGTGATTTTGTTTGCAGCCGAGCTGCTGAGTGCTTACTCACCCTTGTTCTTCCTTGTTCTTCCTGGACTTGTGAAGAGATCCCTCTGGGATCCACTACTTCGTGCTCTACGGCTTCCGTTCGGCTGCACCGTATTGTGTGGATTAGCTCCGGATTGTGGTTCTGCGGTCGTTTGGAGATCGAGTCGAAGTCTTCGCGGTTTCGGTGCCTCTCTCCCCGTCGCTTGGTCGCATCCAACCTTGGCAGGTATAAAGCTAGTTATCCCCGCTGTTCTACAGCAAGTTATCTCCTCTACCTTCATCAACGAAGTTATCCTGCTGTCCTCGTATTAAGTTATCTTGTTTGTCGACCTACTGCCGTGAAGATCGGGCCACCCTCGTGCCGATATCGGGTCGGTACTCATCAGCTGGTATCAAAGCTATCGTTGTCACGGTAGGTTTTGTTATCATCCCATTTTATATTTATCCTTTCATCTACCATCAGTTTTGTTTTCCTCCATCATATATTGTGTTTTTGTTCATCTCCTACAGTCCACTAAAAAGCCACAAAAAAAAATACCTATAGCCCTCTTGACGGTATTGTTACCTTGTGTGTTTTGTGTTCTTCAAGTTGCTAGTTGCCACCATTTCATATATATATCATTTGTCATCCGTTGCTATTGTTATAAGCAAAAGAGAAGAAAAAAAAAGAGAATCAAGAAGGAAAGAGAAAGAGGAAAAGAAAGATTGAAAAAAAAGAGAAGTGAAAAGAATTTGGACAAGGATTTGTGTTGCGGATTGTTGCTGAAATTTTCAGTTTGCATGTCCAAGTTGGTGGTAATCTTGATAGCAGCAACTTCATATCATTTGAGCACATCAAACCACTTGGTTGGCAGTACCGTATCCCTCCTTGTTAGCCACCTATAGCTCCACTTAAAAACCTGAACCGAGACATTCGATTCGTAATCCTTACGACCTCACTACCACCTTCGTTGAAGCTATCACACTAGCACCATCACAGTCCTTGAGGATAGGAGGACTTGGGTAAGTAAGAGGTGAGATTGAGTGTTTCCACAAATATTTTCCTATTCCACTTTCTTGCTGCCCCTAACATGGCAGGACCATATTCAAGTGTTCGTCGTGGTGGACATAGAGAAAAAGAACCACCAATTTCTCGGGCTGAGTTACATTATTTTGAAAACTCATTTTTGGAGGCCATGGAGAAAATGTTCGATGAGCGTCTTCTTACACCGCAGCGGTCGTGCTACACAACGACGTAGCCCAACCAAATCTCATGGTGGTCTATTTGGGCATAGTTCTCGCCCCCATACGCTCTTTGGTGATGAAGATTATGGAGCTTCCACCAAAAGAGAAATTCAGCGAGAGAGTGAGAAACACTTAAGAGTGATCCAACAAATATAGTGAGAGAGAGTTTCTAAAGCCACATAAAACCCCACAGCCTGAAAGACCCCAAAACCCGGGAAAAGAGGGATTAGTTATGAGGGATAGGAAAAGGGATTTAAAAGAATTGAGTGAACCCAATGCCATGTTCTCCCATATGAATATTGGTGATTTAGATTATTATGGTTCCACCAAAAGAAAAATTCAACAAGAGAGAAGGTCCTATGGACAGCCACACTCACGTGATAAAGAGTGCCACCAAATAAATATGAGTGTGAGAGTTCAACAAGAAAATCTGAGAGATTCCACCATATGTGTAGAGGAGACAAAATTCAGTGTGAGAGAGATACACAAAAATTGAGTGAAAAGGAAGAGGACTCATGTGAGGAATTATTTACCACTAACATGATAATGTCTTCTTCTAGTTGTGTTTCTTGTGTGACGCAGTTCATGATGAAAAGAATGTGGTTAATTATGACCAACCCCTATATTCGATGAGGAAGATGAATTGGTGGACAGGGACAATGATGCTGAAATTTCATTGTTTGATATGGAACATGAATTTCAGATTGATAGCAATACCAATGCAAATGCTTCCTCTTCTAGTGATGTAAGTTTGATAGCATTTGAGAAGGTTTCAGTTCTTGAATCGTTTGGAACAATTGCTGCAACAACTCCATTAGAGAGCATGGTGAAGTATGACACATATGTATATGTTGCTTCACAAGATGTTGAAGTGATTGTGAATCCAAACCCATGTGAGGATGAGGGCTGCATAGCCAAACAAGAGAGTGACAAAACTGAGTTGTGTCATTCCACCCACTTTGACCATGAGAGTATCAAAATTGAGAGAGTGAGGGATACACCACGTAAAAAATAGAGAGTTAGAATGCGAATCATGTGAGGATATTTTTGAAACTAACACTCTCATCTCTACTTCTAGTGGTGTCTTTCCAAATGTGCAGGTTTACAATGAGCATAAGGAAGAGGTGGTTATTGATGACAACTCCATTCTTGTTGAGAGAGTTAAGAAGGTTGTTGTTCCTTTGAATCAATTGCTTGCTGCCCAAAACATGAACCATAACATGAACCATGCCAAGGAAAGTGGTAAGATTTTGGAGGTGCCATACATGGAACATGTGCTGCCACAAAGTCTTAAAGGTACTGAAATTGGTTCAGATCTAAATTTGCAAAGTATAGTGGTGAGTAATTGTGATGAAGCACGTGTTTCTAATGAAATTGACCATGCTATTTGTGCTGATTTGGTAGTGTCACATGATCATTCCTATGCTGAAATTTTGCAAGTTGACAATCAATGTTCAGTTATACTTGATCTTTTCTATGGTTTGATATGGTTCATATACATGATGATTTGCATAAATATATCTAATTTTTGTATACAAATAAATCTGATAATGTGAGAACATATATTCATGATGAATTCATTGGCAAGATATCTCTTACTAAATGTGTTTGCTATGTCATATTCGATAAATGTGTTGAGATGAACAATATACTTGAGAACATTTTTAAGATAACATCCATGAAATCTTTGAATACTCCCTATAGTTGCAAGTTCAAATTCAATTTGATCAAACATCATGATGCAAGTAAAGTTTGTGCTATTTTTATAACTTGTGACAACCTTGCTGATTTTGAGTTAAGTTATTGTGATCAATATTTGTTTGAACTTGAGATGGAAAGGTTGTTTACTGACTGCTGTACAGAACCAAAAATGTTCTTCCCTTCTTCCTATCATGATTCAAAAGAAAGAAATCTTGTGCATACATGCTTCATTAGTGAATCTGAAATTTTTTCAACCTCATTTGGAACCCATGATTGTGCCAAGTACATCTCTCAATCGTGCAATAAGAATGTCAAGAATGTTTCTTTGTTATCTTTTGATATATATGACATTACGAAGATGAAAAATAATAACATGAATCAAATTCTTGGCTTGAAAGAAATTTATGTGCTTCCAACATGTAAATTATTTGCAGGTTTGCCAAAGTTGACAGAATGTTTCTTACATGAAAAAGGGAATAATTTGTACATGAATCATAATGGAGCAAAAGAGAAAAACAATACAAAATATTATTGGAATTATCATATACAACCACCCTCTATTTTGTCTAGGTTGTTTTCAGTAAACCAAAGTCGAGGTCGACTTTTCTTCAAGGGAGGGAGGATGATGCGACAATGCCAAGACAATCAACATTCAACATTTGTTCTAAGCATCAAGTCAAGGTCAAAGCTAAACTTAGTTTCAAATTGTCTATGCTTCCACCTACAAGGCTACTACTTGGTTTGTATGATTATAGATTCAAACACCTTGGTGTGATGGAAGAAAAAGATCGTGATGTTGTCACAACACAAGTCAGTCACCAAAAGCGCAACTCCTTGGACCAAAAGAATTAGAGTCGAGGACGACTCCTTTTCAAGGGAGGGAGGATGATATGACCATGCCAGTGTCGACCATGTCGACATCCTCGGCGACCACTCCACTGACCTCACCGGTTACTTCTTCGACTTCTGCACCTACCAAAGTTCCCTCTAGACCGATCACTCGTAGCCGGGCTAAGAAGATAGAACAAGAGGTGCACGCGCTACTTTATGAGTTTCAATTAAACATTAATGAAAACTTTGTGCTACCTAAGTGGTGCATGTTGCTTATGCTCAGGTTTACAAAGGACCGTGACAAGGACATGTCAAGGAGAGACCAGATAGAAGATTCACGCTCGAGTCAGTCCAGCAAGACAGAACCGTCCGGAAGAAATAGTCATAACTTTTGTTTCCCAAAAGCTATGAAGGTGAATGAGCACTTGTTGGAAAGATCTAAAAGTCTATTTTCCAATGGTGTCAATCCCGACCAGAATGGATACTTCGTCATGGCGTCCGACCAGTTTTAGTGTGGACTGGTCAGAAGCTCAACAGTCTGCTTGAAGTCCAAATGTTCGTGCAAAACTGTACCATTCTACAACATGTCGTGGTGCATGCTATACATGGTTGGAACCCACGTCAAGTCTAGTTTCCAACCCAACAAGCAGCTCGTCATTTCAACTTCCCATGAGCGAGTTATGACCAAAACATTGAAGACCGCTCTGGAGGCCAACAGCTGCGCAAGAGTTGAAGACCACTTTGTGAATCCTCCACCAGTTGGCTTTCCACCTTCCATCGTGGGAACTTCAGTTCATAGCTATCCAAGAGCCTTGTTCCTAGTATAAATGCCCCCTATTTGTAAGATATGAGCATAAGGACCGTGCGCCCCTACCTTGGATGCGTATTTTGTGTTGTAAAAAAAAAAAATGCTGCCACTCGGGAGAGTCGTCTCCACCACAACACAAGAGTTTGGATAAGCACAGTTGTGCACGTGCAGCTCTCAGTTCGTAACAGACATATTGTTGACAGCCAAAAATATCCTCTGTGATTTTTGGTAATCTAAACGTGTTAAAAAGGTCATAAGACATGCTTGGAGTTCATAACACGACCAAAAGACCAAAAGGCTCGACGAGTAAGGCAGCGCGTCGGAAAAAGCACGCGTCGGACGCCGGGACTCAGCCAAGGCGCGTCCGGCGTGGAAGCCGCGGACTGTCCGGCGGCCAGGGCGAGGAGGAACCACGCGCCGGATGCTGTCATCGCGCTGCCGACGGTTCGACTTCGGGCGTCCGGCGGTGCCCCGAAGTTGCGTGCCCTCTGACCAAGCGTTCGAGAGGCGCCGAACGTTGGGCGCCGCTGGCCCACGCCACGTCCGGGCGGCACCCCGAGACTGCAGCCCTTTCGGATTGCGCGCCCCGAGGTCGAGACCGCTGTCGGGGGGCGCCGACGCGTCCGACACGTGTACGCGATCAATCTGGCTCAGCTACGGGTCCGAACCGATTTTTATTTCCGATCGGTTTTTGGAAGGTTTGGTGATTGGAAATGTATCTAATGCGGTTTCCTAAGGGGATAAGACCACTCCCCCTCTATAATAAGAGGTTCATGACCGATTTGATCCTATCCACATCCAATCGATCAAGAACAATCTACAAACTCCTCAAACCCTAATCTCTCTTCTCCAACCCCTCTACCCTGCTGTTCGGCGCTGTTCTCCACGAATTACGTCGACATCCTAGGCGGCCTTGCTAGGAGATCCCTCACATGCATCCTCCCGACGGATCTTTCCGGAGGGCGTTCTAATGTCGTTCCAGCGGAACCGAGCTCTACATCGGCCTTATCGATCTCTAGATCGTCTTGGCTGATTACGCTGCGGTTCTTGCTGCGTTTGTAGGTTGTGTGCAACCTCAAGGGCGTGCAATACCCACTAGTGTGTTGAGGCGGTCACCGATTCACATCAACACATACGGTGTACATGTGTTATACATCGGGTTGGGGTTTTGGCCGGGGTACACCATGGACGTGGTGTCCACCCAATTTTATTCCTCTGCTGTTGTGCGAGAGCTAGCGTATGTCCCGTTCATCTCCAAACCAAACGCACCGGTGCAAATAGCCAAATAGTACTCGTCCATACTCTCTCATGTAGGGGTTGTTTGGTTTTAAGACTAAAGACTAATAAAAACTAAAAATTAGTCTCTACATTCTCCCAAGAGTCTATTGGATTATGGACTAAATGAGACTAAAAATTAATCTCTACTTTTTTTGTTTGATAATTTAAGGACTAAATTTTAGTTCTAATCCCAAATAAACCAAATATGGCCTTATATATCCTCCAAACCAAAGATACGGTAACATAAAAAGGCAATAGCTGGCAGGCGTCAGATTGTGGTGACCGAGCATCCTCCTCAGCCCCGTTCTCAAAAGCGTGCTTTCAGTGAAAATTTGTGTGGAGGTTACCGTTTGGTGAGAATTTGCGTTTAAAGTCTTTGCGGATGATCGAGCAGACTTGCTGTCACAAATGTAAAGCCTCCGGCAGCTGCCACTTGGTCTATTGTCTATCCCCGGCTGATGGAGCGAACAACGCTTTCACGTGCAGCACGCTGCTTTTTATCGTCAAAAAAAAAAAAAAAAAAAAAAAAATCATAAGTCACCTCCCAGAGAGTCGTTCTCTTGAAAGCCCAGTTAGCCTCAATCGTAATAGGATCCACAAGAAATGAGGGACGAAACCAGAAAAACGTCCGGATCCGACTCCGATCACCATTTGATCGATCATCCCATCCAAATCCAAAGCACAAAATCTCGCTAGGAAGTGGAAAACTCCACCTGTCACGACTACCTTTGGTTACTACTACCAGAAGGGCAAGGGCACTCGTACACGTCGTGGAACAAGAACTCTAGAAGCAGCAGCGGCTGGCTGGCTTGTCCACCCAGCTCGCGGCCACACACGGGGTCCCTCGTCGCTGCCGCTCGAAACCCCACACACGAAACGCGACCTCACACCTGTCCGGCTGCCTCGCGCGCCTCCCCTCCGCACGGCTCTCGGCGCCGAGCCAAATCCGGAGAGCCCCCAACACCGGCGCGCGTCTCTCTCGGCCCAGTCCCCAGCCAACTCGCCCTGTGTTTCTCCGCGCCCGTCGCCCGCGCGGACACGACAACCCACCCCAGCCCAAAGATCCGGCTCCGGCAGGTAACCGGGCAATTCGGCCGAGCCAAATCACTGGAATCATCAGGGTCCAGCTTCCAGGCGCCGCGCCCGTCATCCCTGCAACGCAACCGGTCCGCGAGCCCGTCGCCCACGCCCGCCCAGCCGCCCAGCCCTATCCAATTCCGATGATGAACACCCAGACCGAGCGAGACCCATCATCATCGGCTATAACCCGCGCTCGCTCGGCCACTTGGGCCTCTGTTCTGTTTCTATCCCTCCACTCCCTCTTATCTGCTCCTCTCCCTCCTCCCCTCCCCCACCTCCATCCACCACCATGGCGACAGCCGCTGCGGCCACGGCCGCCTCCACCTCCCTCCCGCGCCGGCGGCCAGCAGCACGGCGTCCGCGTCCGCGTCCTCGCCGAACGCGCTGTTCTTCCCCTCCTCCGTGCCGTCGCTGCGCGCCTACCCGCGGCTCCTCCTCGCGTTCCGCCGCCCCGCCGCGGCCGCCCAGGGCGCCGTGCTCGAAGAGGAGGCGGAGGCCGACCAGCGAGGGGGCCAGTACGATGACGACGACGATGGGTACGAGGGCGGGCGCGGCCCCGCGTTCACCGCCCCCACGAAGCCGCGCACCGGCAAGGCCGCACTACCGCTCAAGCGCGACCGCGTACGCATGCATACATACCATCCAATTCAATTCCCCTCCCCCATCTTTTCCTTTTTTCGTGTGTGGTTCCTGTTGCGTGCGTGATTGTGTATGGCAATGGCCCGTGACGCTGTGCTGGTTTTGAGGGTGTGCAGACGAGGTCCAAGAGGTTCCTTGAGATACAGAAGCTGAGGGAGAGCAAGAAGGACTACGACGTGCCCACCGCCATCTCGCTGATGAAGCGGATGTCCAGCGCCAAGTTTGTCGAGTCGGCGGAGGCGCATTTCCGCATGAACCT
The DNA here is from genome assembly GCA_015847255.1 of Hyparrhenia diplandra. NCBI lineage: Eukaryota > Viridiplantae > Streptophyta > Magnoliopsida > Poales > Poaceae > Hyparrhenia > Hyparrhenia diplandra. Next base: position 158,212 of record JADLZK010000277.1, on the reverse strand, counting down.
CGACCCCAAGTACAATGACCAGCAGCTCCGGGCCACGGTATTATTTTCTTCTTTTCTGTCTCTCTGTTCTGGTTGCTTCTTTGTGTCCCTGTTGCGTTCGTTGATTGATTTGTGTTGGTCGTGCGTGGTGAGCATAGGTGAATTTGCCCAAGGGAACAGGCCAGACAGTGAAGATTGCGGTTCTCACGCAAGGTGGGTGGTGGTTGAAACACAGCGAAAATGTTGTTGACCGATAGTTAGTTACACATACTGAATTCATGTCAATTGCAGTATATGATGCATGGACTAATTGGATCACTGTGCTATTGGGTCGTATGTGTGATTATTCTGTTTGACACCATTGCCTTGTGTGACTATCGGTTTCAGTTTAATTGGAAACATGCTTGCCTTTATTTTTATGCATACATTGTGTACTGATATTATGGGCTATTTTTGGTTACACCAATCCGATTGGTTAGTTTGGTATTTTTCCTCTTACAGTATCATGTCTTCTTTTAGAGTTTAAATGCAACATATTAGATTGGTCAAAGTTAGTTCGTCTTTGGTAACTTGCCAGAAGAATAGTACAATCATTTTATTTATTATGTTCATGATTTTTCTACTTCTTTGTTTTTCACAAGAAGTCACTTGGGAGTTGGGATGGTTCTAATTTTGTGCTATCCAGTTAGCAAACCCTTGTTGAATGACTGAAACTTGTCTTTCGTGTCCTTTGTGAAAGATAGTCATGATTTTCTTGTCATGATCATAAAGATGGAGGCACCAGTAGTTGAAATAACCATGACCATTATGCACTAATAATTGTTTTCTGACCTTACAGGTGAGAAGATAGATGAAGCTAGAGCTGCAGGGGCTGATATCGTAGGTGGAGAAGAATTGATTGAACAAATAAAAGGAGGATTTATGGAGTTCGATAAATTGATTGCGTCACCTGATATGATGCCGAAGGTATGAGCTATTAACACAGTTCTGCCTTTCATTTCAGTTTACTATTGGAGACTGCCACAAAATTTGAAACGAAATATTTAGTTGTGCTTACTATAGGTCTTAAAGTGTCTTTCCATGTAAACTGTTAAAAACTTTGTTTTCTATATAGATAAAATAGATTGGCTATAACAATCTAATTTCAGAATACAGGAATACATGTGTGAGACTTTCATTCTTTGATAGCTAATGCTAAACTAAATGTCCAAAATTCTGTATTTATTTGATGCATGCTTCGCCATGTTCATTCAAACTTTCAACATGGGCTCCCTTTAAATGGTTATCAGGCTGAGTTATTTCTGTTTACTTTTCAGGTTGCTGGTTTGGGTAAGATTCTAGGACCAAGAGGGCTGATGCCTAACCCCAAAGCTGGCACTGTTTCTCCAAACATTACTCAGGTATTGAGGAAATCAATACAGATTTTGTTTGCCTCAGATTTTCCATCAATATTGCTTCTAAATCATTTGTCTTCATTGCTTAGTCTGGGCACGGTGACAAGATTTACAAACTTCATCCCATTATAGTATTTAGCTGACTTCTAGATTCAAGGCTCAGGCAGCCCTGTTTGCTTATAGTGCAACATAAAGCATTGGCAATAATAACTAGCAAAAGTAGGGATGCCGCTGATTGAGGGATATGACTTAAAATTTTTTCACGGTTCAGTTTATTTTATTTAGAAGCAAAGCTGAAAGTACCAAAAACTCAAAATGGGGCAAGGACTACTGATATGTATGTTGTTATTCATTTGGAATGTGTTTGAGTTTCACTTTTATATTGAGTGTGTCAAGTGTTTCTGCGTCCATCCTTGCTGAGACTTTTAAATGCTGTGTTAATGGAGGACATGGTACAAGACATTTGACCTTGATACAAATCATGGTTCTAAACTTCTGATGCATGCTCATACCCCTCCCTCTCTCTCCTAGATATAAAGTCATGCTGACTTGTGCGCCAGTTAAGATGTGACCTGTCATTGGCCTAATGTTATTGGTATTGGTATCTTAATAATAGATCTACTATGGAAATGACAGTTAAAGTAGGGTCCAGAATTCCTTTTGTTCATAAGTTGAGGGAGTATACTTCATATTTGAACATATTTGAAAAATGGTTGTAAAATTGAATCGGTTCAACCCATTTTAGCGATAATTGTCTTAGGAGACCAATGAAATAGATTGTGCTAACTGTGCGAATGGTTCCAGGCTATCGAAGAGTTCAAGAAAGGGAAGGTTGAATATAGAGTTGATAAATCAGGAATTGTCCATATTCCTTTTGGCAAGGTTGACTTTCCGGAGGAAGATCTCATTACAAACTTCATGGCTGTTGTTGTAAGATCTATGTTCCTACAAAATATCGATCTCTGTTCATCATTTTACTGAGGATAGTGTTGATATACTTCTTGCTATTCATTCACAGCGCTCTGTTGAAAGGAACAAGCCATCTGGTGCTAAGGGGATTTACTGGAAAACGGCTTACTTGTGCTCATCCATGGGACCTTCTATTAAACTAAACATAAAAGAAATGCTTGACTATGGTGTGGACTCATCTGACTAGATGTGACCACAGGCACCAGTTAAAGTCAGATTTAACTATCTGCCCCTTGCGACAAATGAGCAGAGACATGGTTGTGGGGTATGGCAAGGAGGTGCTTAGGTACAGTTTTTTTTTTTTTTCCAGTTTTACGGGCACCCATCATCAGAGCAGATAAAGTATGCCCAGATCGACAAAGAGGTGGTATTGTTGGTCATGTATTTATGAGCAAATTATGCATGGTTTCATAGATGTCTGTCTCTGAGACATTTGTTGTAATGTTTCATATTCTGTCAATAGTCATCCTTGAGCTTAAGCCAGCAATTTATTTTCATCCGCTTAGCGTACAAGTTTTGAGTCTCACCATTGGTGCTCATTTCCTGCAGTAAAAGAAAACACTTTCGAAACATTCGGTTCGTACCATGATGGTAAATTAACTATTAAAACATCATGCTAGCGCATGCATGATACAGGAATCACAAAGCGAAAAATCATATGATAACACGTGTGCATTGGCAGAAAGGAAGAATGCCTTTTCACATTGATCACGTGATTATGAATATCTATACCTTTCGAGCATCTCAATTGCTGATCACAGATTTGATTCACATTAAAGTGTATTTTGGAAGTAGAATACAGCAAATGGAATTTGATTCTAAATGGCTCTTTTGGTTCAATCTCTCTCTAAAAAAGATCAAAACAAATTGTTTGCGACCAAAATTGGCAGTACCAATCTGAGAAAAAAAAAAAGGTCATCTGGTTTTGAATATGATCTCCAGTGATAGAATGGACTTTACGATTGTGCATCTCTCGTCGATCAAAAATGCATATACGTCCAATTTAAATTTCACATGACAGAATTGACTTTGGATTCGGTCAAAAAAAATTGTGGACTTTGGAAGAACCTATCCCAAGAAAATATAGTGATTCGATTTATGAAACTGGGTGACCTGGTTTTGATAGTTTATTTCAAGTTTGAGTCATTTTAATTGTAATCCTTGATGCCTTTTCCATTTGCTTATTTGAGAAAAAAAAAAAAAAAAACCTTGATGTATGATAGACCTATAATAGACCTACTTCTTGTAAATATAAAGGGCCACAACTCATTGACAATCAACCAATATAGATTCAAACACATTTTCTTTTCGCAAAAAAAAAAAAAAAAAAACACATTTTTATTTTACCATTTTACCTATTTGCCCTTTCATATTTGCCCTAATTTCTTCCAAGTTCCAACCCATATGTGTTGTTCTTCGTTCATATTCATGGCATGAGAAAGAGAAGCCAATACATAAGCTCATAGTCTTGGTAAGATTGCCTTCTCTTCTCCGTTTAGACCATACTTGGATGTATGAAAAGTCTAGAATGTATTCTCCCAACATTCCGTCCCAGTTTTGTAACAATGACAATTAAGTTGATGTTTTTTCGCAAAAAAAAAATTAAGTTTCTTGTTTTAAAAAAAAAAAAAAAGCAAAGCGCAACCCAATGCGTGCTCTCCCGGTGAGCATTTATTTATTTGTTCCGGCGAGACCGGATCATCCAATTTTCTAAAAATCATGTGGTTCAGTTTTCATAGACGGTGCATCAACACTCTGCTAGAGACGAGTAGGTGGTCCATTCAATCGTTGTTGTTGCAAAGAGTTCAGTGTTAAAAACTCACAATCTACACGTGACATATAAACTCCTAATCTAATATTGTTTGCAATTAATCCATATATTGTGAGAAAAAAGTCCACCAACTAGAGATTATTTAGGCTGTTATTTAGGCTGTTATTATAGAATAAAATTATGCATTCGAGAATCAAGTCGATGCTTTAAACAAAGCCTTTCTAAAAAAATATGTGGTTCAGTTTTTCTAGACGGTTTTCAACACTCTTCGGTATCTAGAGACGAGTAGGTGGTCCATTCAATCGGTACATTGCAAAAGAAATGTATCTAAAAACAATCAAAACGCCATATAAACTTTGGAATGGAGGGAGTAGTATGTATCCCATAAATTGTCATGAAACTAGCTATATGGAACAACATGTGTCTATTAACTAGCATATTCAAATTATGCATTTTGAGAATCATATCCCAACAGTCCATGCTAAATTAGTATGCATCCCCTCAAAATTGTCACGATACTAGCTATAGACGAATAACATTTATCCCGTTCATATATGGGGCCCCTACGCCCAAAGCTTGAGACCTTTCAGATACCTGCACCAAATGTGCACCGAACCAAAGCAGCACATCCTTTTGGGAATGAAGGAGAGCTTCAATCCCTTCGGTGAGATGGCTAAGTATAAAAACCTAGAAGAGTCTTCGTTCCATTTTTTCGCCCATTACTCTCGTCTTTTATAGTGTAAAGGAGAGATAATGTGTACGATGGTCACTCATACAAACGGGTCCAGGTGTCCCCTATCGCCAACGCTCGCGGACTCATCGCCACTTCGTCGACGGCCATCGAGCCCCCGGGAGGGAGTGCCCCGGCCCCAGCCCTCTGCGCCGCCCCACCATCGCCATCTGCGCCGCCCCGGCTCTCGCGGCGCCGATAACAACGGCGTCCACGATGCCCGCCGCAACCTTGGCTCCCCACTGCCCTTGTGCCAACGCCGTGGTCATGCAGACCGGCCGGGCGGCAGCGAAAGCCGGCAGGCTGCGTGCGTCCCCTATCCGAATAGTGCAACCGTGACGAGACCCGTGACAGTGGAAGCCGGCAAAAGGCGTGTGTCCCTCCCCCAGATCCGGCTTCCTCAGGAGATAACGGCAGCTGCCTTCCTCGCCGGGTGCGACCCCTTCCCCACCAAAGACGATCGATGGAGAGGCGAGTGCCAAGCGCACCACGGGAAGTCACTGCAGATCCAGCAGCAACAGATGTTGTACAGGGAGAAAGGGGAACAAGATGGCAGCGCCGCCGTCGTCGTCCGTCGAGGTGTGCCATATACCGACACATGAGAGCGCCGATCTGCTCGGTTAGCTGCTACGGCCTCCACTCACCTGATCCCTCCTGCTGTCGCCCAGTCATATATTTTTTATTTTGATTTTCCTTGAAAAGCCAACCTTTGTGGGCATTGGTATTTTTTCATTTTGGGCCGATCTCAGATCCATATCTTGATGGGTCATTTAACAAGATGCAGATGAATCTTCACGAATGTTTTTCTAGTCCATCTTCAAAAATTCTTGGTACTTCTATCTTCCCAACTCATTGGTTTGATTTCCTAACGGCGTCTTTTTTTTCACCCCTCACTGACCCTTCTGTGGATGCATCAGTAGAAATTGATTCGTTGAGTTGGGCTTCATGAGATGAGATTTGAGATGGGCTAATCACCCTGGCCTTCTTGTTGGTCCAACAAAATAAAAGGTGTCCCGCAAAATTCCTCTCGGTAGCTTGTAGATCTATTTTTTTTTTTGAGAATGACGCAAGCAAACTGAGCATCAACACGCATGTACTTTGTCACCCCTGTATGAACACACAATTTTAAGCAAAACCCTTTCCCTATGAGCACCTCCATCAATTAAATGATATAACGTAGAGGATCAATGTCATTGTTAATTCAAAATTTCCCCGCCACTAACTATTTTTTCCAGGAACGCCGCTATAGTTTCGCAAAACGTTGAAATTATCTTCTATAAAATATGCTTTTACCAGGGCTTCACCTGTATTTGAAACCCGCATGATTAGGTAAAAGGCCCAACATGAACTAGAAATTACCATTGCTACAGTTCTGGCTTTGGGACAAGATGAGAGATTTCCTTGCTGTTTTCTTTTTTTTTCGGTATTCTCTCCATTTGGTTTGTTTAGTGCACCAAGCCACTTCCCATGATTGCATCCAACATTGGGCCTTTTGGTATATCCATCCCTCCTAATCAAATTTTATCCGTATTTTCTTATTAGTCGCCCGAATGCATGGACACTCTAACAAATTTATATCTCGCTTATTTACGAGCTTGAGCCGGGTCGTTTAGCTCATGGGCCGCATAAAAATACATGAAAAAGAAAATATATGCATTATATTTATCTAAAGCTTGAGAATAGTAATTAAGAAAACATAAGTAGACCATTCATAAGCCTTAAATCAAACAAATCAAATATGTTGACATATAAACAAAATTATAAAAATATATCATAGTACCCCACCTCCCTTTCAACAAACTCATACATAATGCAACATAATCTGTTATTGGTTATCCATGCATCCATTTAAAATAAAATGACCGAGTCATAGTAATCCCAAGTTTATAAGGTCTAGGTCCATTCATCAACAAATTGTAAAGTGCAAGACATCAAGGTCATTTAGTTGGTTGAAAAAGCAATCGCTCAATCAAAAGGCACCAGCACGCCGCTTGTTTGTGGTAAATATTATCCTACCATGACGTAACTAGACTCAAAAGAACCGTCTCTCGTCCGTGGTACATCAAAATTATGTAATTAGTTTTTTTATTACCTACATTTATTGCTCCTTGCATGAGGCAAAAGATTTGATGTGATAGGTGAATAGTGAATTTTGGAGAGGGAGTTGGAGCAACTAAACAGGCCCAAGTCATACAAAACTAATAAAAGTTTAACAACTTTGACTTGTTAGACATCAAGTCATACACAACTAATAAAACTTTAAGGGGCTATATTTTTCAAATTTTATTCAAAAATATAAATGAGCCACTAAGGATAGGAGCAACACAAAGAAACACCGTTGGTGTTTGATGACAAAGACTCATCATGGGGGTTACTTCGGATGATTGTTTGGGCTTCAAATCTAACTCAGAAACTCAATGTTAACACAAGGAACAACCCTCATAATCAAGTTAAAGCCTTTACATCTAGTCGGCATGAGCCTTTGCTAGAAGCCTACTTTCTTTAGAGAAAAGAGCTTATAACTCGCTTTTACTACCTCATGCGTATATCGCGTTGGATTGATTGTTATGATTGTGTGCACAAGGGGTGCCCTTAGCCTATATTTATATAGGCAGAGAAGGCTAATGCAATTCTAGGCCTAGTCGGTTACATTTAAAGAGTTCTAGTTCAAATACAGAAACTAAATTTCATTATTCCGACTAGGTCGATCTTTGATAGCTTGGAGTCCACACTGTCTTGCCTCGTACTCTTCAAAAGAGGTTCATCATATCGTGGGCCGGGCTTAGACCTATACTCCCTCCGGCCCTAGAAAGAAAGACGCCGAAATGCTTGAATTTTGTGTCCATGTTCATCCAGCCTTGAATGCATTTGGACGGTCTTCTATCCACGCTCGAGAGTCCCCGGCGCACCACACATGGTGGCCTAAAAGCGTCCAACTTTATGGGACAGAGGAGTACATGTAGAGGTTGACTCCATAGAGAACCTTGTTGGTCCTGTATCGACAAACACACACTTCCTACTGGCCGATTTTAGCATAAAAGTAATACCATGTGCACCAAGGAGTAGTTGAGGGCAACAACAACACAGGTACTATAATGTTATGCCTCGAATAAAAAGCTACACACCATGTATTCCAAGAAGGAACAAAGCTAACAATCTCTCAAGTAGGCCTCTCCTATTGTCACAAACATCACTTTCACCTTATTCTCTTTACCCCTAACAAACTTGTAATAAAGCTTTGTAGACTACGATCTCAGGGCAACAACAATGAAGGCTAATACTCTTAGTGGTTCTAGTACAAATAAAGTGATCCACATAAATGAGGAAATATTGAGACTACTATTCACACAACGCAAATTGCTATCACTAGGTTTGCACGTACAGTTTTTGCTTTCATCATGCATCACCTCTATTTTTGCTCACTCTTCTTTGTTAGCATGGACCGCCTTCTCTCTCCTCAAGAATATATAGCCTCTACAAGCCACTACGAGGCCATGCCCAATGCTCCACCCTAGAGTGATGCCCCCAACTTATAGGTATGGATCCGATGTCCAAATCATCACAACATGGTGTCAAATTCTCCTGTAGAAGAAGTAGGGGTCTGCACTGGCAAAAAGATGAAGCAACACCCTATCTTGCATTGGGAGAGCATGCAAAAAGCCGATAAAAAGTTGAGCCGTTGTTGAACCATAGCAGAGGGAGGTGTTGCCTGCGATGATAGGGTATTGACCCAACTCATTCTTGGAGCACGTGGATCACAACTTTATGCTAGGGCTATCTCTAGGCGTTGCTTCCACTGGGGCTGCCCTGACAACAGTAGATCACCTATTTTTTGTACCTGATCCTACATGGTACTTGGAGCTACAAGCAAAAAAGCGCATTGAGGAAGGCCTCATATGAGAGCTTTTGCAATTTGTCAGCCCAAGCCTATGTAGCATTGCCATCTTAAGAGTGTTCGTAGTGTGCGGTTCTATACCGGTCCTATCTTTTATCAACCTGGGTCGATACATTGCGTCCTCGGTTCGATGAAGAAGCCGCTCTGATGGGTAGAACCCGCTCCCATCCACTGTTCTCTATCCTCGTCATCCCCGTCTGCGGATTTGGTGTCGGACCTTGCAAAGATTGGAGGGGGGGTGGGGGTGGAGGCACCGGGCACAAGACGTGGTGGCCGTGTGTAGCGATGGCGCTGCGTGGGAGAGGGCGGCATGTAGTGTTAGAATTTATATATGAATAGTTCCCCTAAAAATTCATATGAAGAAATTCTCGATAAATCTCAAAGGCCCAATATTTGTGTTCTCTAATGGGCTTTATTGTTTTAGCCCATGAGTAAAGGTGGGAGGTGCAATATCAATTAGTACCATATTACTAATTGATGTGGAGGTAGGGAGTTTTCCTCCCTATATATTTGTACCAAGCCTCCTTGAAATAGACACAATATAACAACTACAATTGGGAGTTTCAATTAGAAAATCCTAAAGTAGTAAAATAGTATTTTCCTATTCTCACCGCTGCTAAGTGTTGCCAAGTCTCGGCCCGATCGCTCAAGGCAGCACAATGGGACCGGGCGAGCAAGTCTCCGAACCATCGCCTTTGGCGATCCCGCACCGGAGAAGGCGAATAAGGTTTTTGGGAAGCGCCGCTACGACCGCCCCCCAAATCTCAAAGACGTCGCCCTCGTCGTCGTAAGGCTCGCGCACGGGAACATCTACAAGGACATGCGATCATCGCTCGCATCTTCATCACCATGTACTTCTACATCGGCAGTATTACATCCGTAATCTAATCTTATTGTCCAACATGTTCAAACTATTCAATCTATCCGTGTATGTGTTGTGCTAGTTGTGCCTACACTAGTTGCCATGATCATGCCATATTTTATGTTGTTCAACCATGCTATGATCTGTTATATGATTTTGAATCATGCTTGTTTGCTTCACATGCTTATTCTAGTAGATCAGTTCATCATGATTTATATTATGGAATTAATCCGAAATTGTCTTATATCCTAACAATCCAAAAACTTATTATAGGCTTTTTCTTGATTTAACTATGGCTGTTTTCACTGACGTGCCGAGACTAGAAAAAGTTTTCTAGTGCACATTTTAAGAGATGGCGAGTTAAGGCCATGCTCGCTAGAGGCTAAAATGTTCTGGATTACTGTTGGATCACCTTAGGGAAATATCTCTAGCGATAAGAGAAGATTTTGGGTAGACAACACTATCTTTAGAAAAACAATCCTAAATAGTCTTGCTAGTCATCTAGAAGATGCAAACTTGTACTTCCAAGATGAGAAGGCATTGTGGGATCAACTCAATGCAACCATTGGTACATCCGAAGTTGTACATTATGGAGAGCTTTTATGACTACAAGATGGTTGCTAACCAATCTATAGTTAAGCAAGCGCATGAGGTTCAACACATGGCAAGAGAACTTGAACTCCTTAAGTATGACATACCCGATGAGTTTGTAGTCGGATGCAATATTGCTAAGTTGCCTTCTTTATGGAAGAGCTTTGGCACAATTCTTAAACACAAGAGACAAAAAATATCGCTTGTAAACCCGATAGCATCTCTTGATGTTGAGAAAAAGATTCGTGAAGAATACTATTGATAAGGGGAACAAGAGCCATTCTAGCACTAATTTTGTGCGTAAAAACCCACATGACAAGAACAATGGGAATAAATCTTCCAATGCCAAATTAACAACTACCTTTGAGAAGAAGAAAAATAATGATGAGGTGCTTTGCTTCACTTGTGGACAGCTTTTAGTCACTTTTCCAATGGGAATAATAAGAATGTCAACCTCGTGACTATTAGCAATGTTGATAAGGAGTACGTAAATGTTCCTACCGTACTATCGGTATTTCAATCACCAAGTTGGTGGGTTGATACAAAAGCTAATATTCATGAGTGTGCCGACATCTCTTTGTTTTCTTCTTATAAAGAGCTACAAGGTTCTTCCGTCCTAATAGGGAATGGGTCACATGCTTCGCTCGCGGGCGTTGGCACGGTAGATCCGAAGTTTACTTGTGGAAAATTGTGCAAACCGAAGAACGTGCAAAGATGTCCCTACTATTCGTGAAGAACCTTGTTAGTGTTTCCCTTCTTTTTAAGAGATGGGTTTAAGGTAGTGATGGAGTCCAATAAAGTAGTTATGTCTAAGCATGGACAGTTTTATTAGTAAAGGTTATGACTGTGGTGGCTTGTTCCGCCTAAGTTTGGTAGATTTTTGTAATAAGTCGCTGAATCATATTTGTGGCACAATTGATGATAATTCAAGTGTTTGGCATTCTCGCTTATGTCATGTGAATTTTGGTTTGATGTCATATTTATCTAGCTTGCGGTTAATTCCGTGATTTCACCATTACCAAAGGTTCTAAGTGCCATAGTTGTGTACAATCTAAGCAACCTCGAAAGCCTCATAAGGCAAATGGAGGAGAGACACTTGGCACCTCTAGAGCTCATACATTCTCGATCTATGCGAGATGAATGGTGTGTTGACTAAAGGTGGAAAGAGATATTTCATGACGCAATTGATGATGCTTCTAGATATTGCTATATTTACTTGCTGAAAACTAAAGATGAGGCATTAGACTACTTTAAAAATCTTTAAGGCTGAAGTTGAAAATCAATTAGAAAGAAAGATTAAACGCCTAAGGTCGATCGTGGTGGTGAATATTTTCCTATAACATTTGATGAGTTTTGTGTGGAACATGGTATTATTCATGAGAGGACACCTCCCTATTCGCCCGAATCCAACGGGGTTGCCGAGAGGAAAAATCGCACGCCGACCGACTTGGTTAACGCCATGTTAGACACCGGGCGGTTTATCTAAGGCATGGTGGGGAAGCTATATTGATCTGCGAGTCATGTCCCAATAGAATTCCAAACAAAATAAAGAGACAACACCATATGAGATATGGGTTGAAGGAAACCATCACTTTCATACTTGGCGCCATTAGGGGATGCTTGGCGAAAGTCAATGTTCCAATTAATAAGAAGCGTAAGCTTGGACCAAAGACGTAGATTGTGTCTTTCTTGATATGCTCACAACAAAGATTGCCTATCGATTTTTAGTAGTAAAATATGAAGTTTCGATATGCATGTTGATACTATCTTTGAATCTCGTGATGCTACATTTTTTGAGAATATATTTCCTCGTAAAAGATATGCGTAGCAAAGCTAAGTTTTCTACCGAATTAGCTCCCCGATATTACTATACCTATCGAAGTCTCCGTTGAGTCGCTTGAGCAACCACTTGAGGAGGATGGCAATGAAGTTCCCGTGAGGAACAAAAGACAAAGGATTGCAAAAATCTTTTGGTGAGGATTTCATTGTGTACCTTGTGGATGATACTCCCACCTCTATTTCAGAGGCATATGCATCTCCGTGCGCATGATTGGAAAGAAGTCGCTCAGAGTGAGATGGACTCGATTCTTTCTAATGGAACTTGGGAGCTCTCTCAACTACCTTTTGGTTATAAACCAATTGGTTGTAAGTGGGTGTTCAAGAAGAAGCTTAGACTTGATGGTACTATTGACAAGTACAAGGCTCGGCTTGTGGCTAAGGGCTACACTCAAAACGAAGGAGAAGATTTCTTTGATACTTATTCACCCGTTGCTAGAATGACCACTATTCGAACACTACTATCCTTGGCTGCCACATATGGTCCGATCATTCATCAAATGGATGTGAAAACAAATTTTCTTAACGGAGAGTTGGATGAGGAGATCTATATGGATCACCTGATGGGTTTGTAGTAAAAGGTGAAGAGCGTAAGGTGTGTAAATTATTGAAGTCTTTGTATGGCTTGAAACAAGCACCTAAACAATGGCATGAGAAGTTTGACACTACGCTAACTAGTGCTTTGGCTATATTGTTAATGAAGTTGATAGGTGTGTGTATTATCGACATGGTGGGGGGCTTAATCATATATTATGCTTATATGTTGATGATATTCTAATCTTTGGAACAAACATGAATGTCATAAATGAGGTCAAGTCTTTCTTGTCAAAGAATTTTGATATGAAAGATCTAGCGTAGGCTGATGTAATTCTAAACATTAAGCTTATTAAGGAAGAGAGTGGGATTACTTTATCGCAATCTCACTATGTTGAGAAGGTCCCGAGCCGCTTTGGCTTTATGGATAGAAAGCCTTCTCCAACACCTTATGATCCTAGTGTGACATTGCGAAGAATAAGAAGCGTACTAGAGATCAACTCAAGTACTCTCGATTGTTGGTTCACTCATGTATCTAGCGAATGCAATCGCACTGATATCTCTTTTGCCGTGAGCAAGTTGAGTAGGTATATGTCCAACCCGGTGATGATCATTGGCATGTACTAGAAAGGGTCTTGTGCTATCTTAAAGGTACAATGAGCTATGGAATTCACTATTCTCGGCACCCAAATTGTGCTAGAGGGATATAGTGATGCTTAACCGGATTTACGATATTGCTCAAATCTACGCCACAAGTGGGTATGTATTTACTCTTGGAGGTGACGTAGTGTCATGGAGGTCTTGTAAAATGCACTATTTTGACTAAGTCAACCATGGAAGCGTAACTTATCGCTTTAGAAACAAAGATCTCAGAGAGGCGTAGTGGTCGCTGCGTGAGCTCTTGTCCGACTTGCCGGTGGTTGAAAAACCAATATCGGCTATCCTTATAAACCGTGATAATCAAACAAAGATCACTAAAGTGAATAGTGCAAAGGATATTCAAAGTCAACAAGACACGCTAAAAGACGCTTTGAAGACCGTCGAAATTGAGAAACTCCGAGTAATAATCAGTATCCTATATACGCATTTATAAAAACCCGGCGCATCCCTTTACTAAAGGGCTATCACGTAATATGATTGAAATTACATCTAGGGAGATGGGTATGAGACCCATATGAGTTTTCGCGAGTAATAACCCAACCTTTTGATTGGAGATCCCGTGACTAAGGACCTGGGAAGAACAAGCTATTGGTAAACCGAGGAGAGTAAACTAATAAACCCTCTCTATGTGAAGATGCAATACTCTCAAGAGCGAAGAGGCTCAGATGGGTAGGTTGGCGAGAATGCCTTAATATGTCCTATTGACTTTATAAGTAAAGATGCTATCCTACGTAGCATTCTTGAAAGGGCATACCTATATGAGTTCGACCGTTAAACGCCGCAGCCTATGAGATTTGGATGATCTCTAGTAAGCTCATGAAGAGACTAAGAAGTATGACGATATGCTCCACCCACGGAGAAAGGCTACTAGCGTACCAAGTACTAGTTTGACTTTGAGCGAAACTTATTCATACAAAACTTGCAATTCAAGGCGTAGTCCATTGTTCAAGTTGTGGATAAGTAGAACTTGAAGCTCTAGGCGGATGTTCAACTTAACAGTCTCTCTTTGAAACACTAGTATATAAAACAAAGAGTGAGATAAGGAAAATATCTATACTTTGGGCGCTTGAGATCCGGTGGGGGATTGTTAGAATTTATATATGAATACTTTCCCTAAAAATTCATATGAAGAAATTCTCGATAAATCTCAAAGGCCCAATATTTGTGTTCTCTAATGGGCTTTATTGTTTTAGCCCATGAGTAAAGGTGGGAGTGCAATATCAATTAGTACCATATTACTAATTGATGTGGAGGTAGGGAGTTTTCCTCCCTATATATTTGTACCAAGCCTCCTTGGAATAGACACAATATAACAACTACAATTGGGAGTTTCAATTAGAAAATCCTAAAGTAGTAAAATAGTATTTTCCTATTCTCACTGCCACGCCGTTGCCAAGTCTCCAAACGACGTTCAAGGTGCACCAAATGGCCGGCGAAGCAAGTCTCCGGAACCATCGCCTTTTGGCGATCCCGCACCGAGAGAAGGCGAATAAGGTTTTTGGGAAGCGCCGCCGCCGACATTGCTCCCAAATCTCAAAGACGCCGTCTCGTCGTCGTAAGGCTCGCGCGACGAACATCTACAAGGACATGCGATCATCGCCGCATCTTCATCACCATGTACTTCTACATCGGCGTATTACATCCGTAATCTAATCTTATTGTCCAACATGTTCAAACTATTCAATCTATCCGTGTATGTGTTGTGCTAGTTGTGCCTACACTAGTTGCCATGATAATGCCATGTTTTATGTTGTTCAACCATGCTATGATCTGTTATATGATTTTGAATCATGCTTGTTTGCTTCACATGCTTATTCTAGTAGATCAGTTCATCATGATTTATATTATGGAATTAATCCGAAATTGCCTTATATCCTAACATGTAGGACCACCCCGAGGCCCGAGATCCTCCCCGATTCGCCTAAGTGATGGGCGCCAGACAAGATGGGTGGACAAGCGACGCCGCCGCAGTTTTATGGGGCTTCTCCTTCGCTAGATCCTCACAAAGGGCAGAAGAGTGGTGGTGGTCCATCTGGACATGGACGAGGTATCGTAGATCGATTCAGAGCCTGGAGGAGCGGAGACGGCCACAACGCCGTAGTCCTAGTGGAGGAGAAGCCAGCCAGGTGGTTGGGCTGCCTTTTTTTAATGACGTGGGCTTTACTTAAGATTTGATGGACCAGTTCTATACATTGCTACATTTTTAATAGATGCCATCAAATCAAGGCATAGAACCAATATCGCTGCTATACACGGCCGATGCTCTAAAGGGCTATTGAGGCCCTAAGGTTGCAATTTCCCAAGTCCAACACATACCTACATGTGAGCACGTTAGTTTTATCGTCCGACGTTCGCTTTACCTTTGTCATAGCAAAAGCTACCGTAGGTTGTGCAAGCTATTCTCACCAACTGCGAAACATTATGTGTAAGCTGATTTGGACATTTGATGAAGACGTTGAAGCTCAGCGTGTAAGCGTGTACTAGTATTTTTTTTGAGCACGACAGCGGGTAGCTTTGGGCGCCGCCTAACGAGTAACGAGTCGAGTTCGAGTCAAGCGACCTACCATTGCCAACAACCCCCGGTGGACTCGCTGTACGGGAAAAGGCTGTTGGGTCGTTGGCTCCCTACTTCCTCGCTCCCCCTCCCGGTCGACGGCCCCCGCTCCCTACCAAAACCCAGCGCCCGCCCGCCCGCTCCGGCGCTCGGCGCCCTCCCAAAAACCCAGCGCCCGCCGCTTTCACTCCACCTCACATCCCCACCCGCCGCGCCATGGCCTCTCCTCGCCCCACCTCTCTCCCCTCTGCTCCCCGCCGCCCTCATCCACCTCCGCCTCCAGCCGCTCCCCAGCATCCCGCCGCTCCACCCCACTAGCCTCCCCTTCCTGCGCTCCGTCCTGCTCCACCTGCCCCCTCGCTCCGCCTCAACCGACCCCACCTCCCTCCCTCCCGCTCGCCTCTTCCGGCATCGGAAGCGGCATCACCGGAGCCGGCGGCGGCGGCGAGGACGACCTTCCTCCCTCGGGCGGGGAGGTGGCGGAGATGGCGAGGGCGAGGGCAGCGACGACGCCTCGGTCAACAGGAGGGAGGCCCTGTTCGTTCTGGCGCAGCTCGGGCGGAAGCTCGAGAGCCTGCCGGCCGACCTCGCCGCGGCCGTGGAGGGCGGCCGCATCCCCTGCCGAGATCGTGCGGCGGTTCGTCGACCTCGAGGCCTCGCCGGTCTTCAGGTGGCTTCTGCAGTTCGGTGGCTTCAAGGAGCGCCTCCTCGCCGACGACCTCTTCCTCACCAAGGTCGCCATAGAGTGCGGCGTTGGCATCTTCACCAAGGTGCGCGGGAATTTCGTAATTTTTTTTTTCCCTCTTTCCGGCTATCATTTTTTTTTTTCTGTGGTATCTGATTCAGATCATCAGATGTGGTCTGTTCGATGGGGTTTGAACGATTGTGGTGTCAAGCCTTTTGTAGTCCCGGCTCAGATACCAGTCGTTCCTGGCTCAGATTTGTTTTGGGAGTCGGGGCTGGGGTACCTAGATGCGTGTTGTCCCGATTTTGGCACTGCTCCGTCTCAGTCAAAATGATGTTTGCAGCTTGCTTGGGCGAAACCAGCGTAATTACGTTGGTTTTGAGTTTATTAGGCGTAGCCCATTGCCTTTGTTCTCAGTTAATTGTAGCAACCTATTCGCAAAAGGGAGGGTAACCTACTTGGAATCTTGATACTTTTTTATAATGAATGTGAAACCAGATGCAGATTCAGTTGACAAACAGGAATAAAGTAGCCTTTTTGCACCTAAAGTATAATATTGCTCAATAATATAAGTGATTAGTCACTTACTTTGGAGCAATATTATACTTGGTACCACTTGCCATTGCCAATATGCAGTAGTGGCCCACTGTTGGCTTTATATGTGGTCTTCCTATCAAATACATACATGTTGCTATCAAATACAAACCTGTTGCTACTGGGAACCCTGGGACACACAAATTTATCGTATATGCATGGTTGAAGAACATTTATCAACTGTTCAAAGCAGAAAGAGTACTGCACTACCACAGTGCAATGTTGGCTGGTCTAACCAGTGACGGAGCCAACAAAAAAATTTAGGACGGGCTAATAGAGCTTAAACCATGCTTAGCCCCTCATAATCTATATAATTATACACAAAATGCAAGGAGGGGCTTTAGGAGGGGCTCCACTTACATGCAGTCCGTAGGGGGCTAGAGCCCGGGCCGCCCCGGTGCTAGCTCCGTCCCCTGGGTCTAACAGCATTACTGTTGAAAAACCCCTGTTCCACTAGGCACCGACTAGGCGGATCGCGAAGTCAAAGGGTCAGTGCCTCGCCTATGGGGGGGTAGGCGGACCCATAGGCTTTGGCAGCCTGTCGGGCGTGCCGATGGGGGTGGAGGAGCGTCCGTGGAGGTTCCCGGTGGGGGGAGGAGGAGCTGCGGGTGGCAGCGGGCGCCACACAGGCTTGTGTGGGTGGCGGCGGGGCGTGTGAGGGAGAGTACTGCACTACTGCATGGTTGAAGAACATGTTGCTACTGGGAACCCTGGGACACAAATTTATCGTATATGCATGGTTGAAGAACATTTATCAACTGTTCAAAGCAGAAAGAGTACTGCACTACTGCAGTGCAATGCTGGTTGGTCTAACAGAATTACTGTTGAAAAACATCATTATTATATTCCTATTTGATGCCGATATGCTACATCTTTATAGACCTCTTATTTATCCATTTTCTGTTAGTAGTATAACCAAGCTTTGTTTGCACTTACCACTTTTCTGGACCCTTTTTCAGTTAGATGATTTTGTGTCTTGGTTAGCAAGTTATGTATAATTTGTTGCAGCTAGTTTGACATAACTCCTTAAATTTGCTAGACTGCTGCAGAGTATGAGAAAAGGAGGGAGAACTTTGTCAAAGAGCTTGACTTTGTGATTGCAGATGTGGTATGCTTCTATAAATCCTTTTGCTTTTTTTTTCATTGTGATCAACTTGGCATTTTCCTTCAATATACTTTAATATTACAGAAACCTTTTTTTTTGTTGTCTTGTCATCATTGTTCAGGCCAGAGAATTTATCTTATTTTGAATGGTTACTCTGCTGAAGTTAGATGTGCTTCCATGTCACACTCATTTTATTTTGGATAATAGAACAAGTCCAACAAATCACATTTTTCACGTTTTCCATCTCTACGCTCTGAGCAGGGGCGGAGGCGAAATTGGGCCTCCCCCCTCCTCTGACAGCTGTAGCTTTGGTAGTCTATAACCTTAGTTTTGGTAGTCTATAATCCTCATGGATGCTTTATAGAACTGCATCCATAGTTATACCTGAGAAGCATTAATAGCTAGTACAGTAGTGATAACAAAGAATAATAGTGATGATTGGAACAATGGATGAGTGGATAACCCAAATTGAGAGTATTGTTGCTTCTGATCTCAATTGTCAAGCAAGCTGAGTTAATCCTAATGAACGAAACATGAAAAAAAGAGAGGCTTTGTAGCATTTTTCCAAGATTTTCCAGTAAAATTCAGGCATATAATAGGAGTACCTGGCAGCAGAGATGATGTGCATCACAGATGTATGCAGGCTGATGCAGCTGCTAATTGGCAGGATGAAGGCAGCAGCGAAGTGCTTGCTAGCCTGTGTGGGGACTAGGATGGCCTGTGTTCATGTTCTTACTGGCAGGGAGCAAATAGTGGTTGGGTGCATTCTTGCCATGGGGAGCAGGGTGGCGGAGGACACACCTGCTCACAACAGGGAGAAACAATGGCAAACATGAGGTAGCCAGTGGGCATAGAGCGGCAGCAGAAGCCAGTAGGATGACTGTGAACACATGAGCTTACTGGTCAGAGGAGAGTGGCTTCACATGGCCAGACACAGCATCTTGCTGAAGGGAGGTGACAGTGGCCGTTGGATCTGCATTGACAAGTAGGAGATGATGGTAGGCATGTGCTTGCTGGATGGGAGGAAGATGGTGGCTGGCATGGGAAGGGGGTGGCGGAGTATGTGACCTCAAGGGGTGGGTGCCTCCGCAATGTTTTAATAATCTATTCTCTGTTGCAACCTGTAGGGGTGGCTAGCAGCTTGCTTAGGACTGCTTGGATTCTATGCCAAGAGCTGGTTGGATTCTTGATGAATTGTTTAACCCAGCTGAGCTGATAGCCTTAGCCTCACATTTCAGGTGAGCTGGTGGCAGAAACACCATCAGTATGCCACCTACTTGAACATGATTAAATAGAAAGACTACTGCAATAGGTACTATTTCTATTAAATATAAAGACAAACATGATTGAAATATAAGAAGTTCTATAATTCATTTGGTACTAAATAAATAACCAGAAGATGTTCGCATCTAACTTTCTAAATGTTTGATTTTCTTGATGCATTCACTGTATGTGCGCTAGAAGAATTATGGCAGAAAAGAGTATCCTATGGAAATTCTGAAATTGCATTAATGAATGACAATCGCCTGCCTTAGCATTTCATAGTTTAAAAAACACTACCACTAATTGTTTTGCTACTTCAACTGTAAACAGATTATCAAATTGCGACAATTTCTCTGACCAGTTTATTTTTTGTCTACCACTTTCCCAAACAGTATTTCAACTGCAAGATCTTCCCAAGTCAGCCTTAACAGTTGTTGAATGTTAATCAGTGTTGACAGTTATAGTTAATTGCAATGTAGGAAATGGTTCAACCTTTCATCTGTGCTAATTAAGAAAATAACTAAATCTCTATTGTTAACTATATTTATTTATTCACTGGTTTTCCTTTTGCAAAACTTTTAATCTTTATTAGTTCTTCATACTTTCCAGGTCATGGCAATAGTTGCAGATTTTATGCTTGTATGGCTTCCTGCTCCAACTGTGTCTTTACAGCCACCACTAGCAGTGAATTCTGGAGCCATTGCTAAGTTCTTTTTCTACAACTGCCCAGATAATGCCTTCCAGGTAGCATGATCTTGACTATTCATCGGATTGGATCAAGTCCCTTAGATTTATCCCCCCTTTTCTTCTGATAATAGAATGAACTTTTTCTTTTATTCTGAAAGGAAAGTCATAATTTTTTTTAAGGAATTGTGGACTTATATGGAACTTCTGCAGGTTGCTTTGTCTGGGACATCATACTCTCTTTTGCAGAGATTAGGAGCTATATTGGTAAAGTTGAATTTCTATGCTCTGATGTGTTGCTCACAATCAACAAATTGACATTGAGTAGCTTTATGGCCTTTTGTTATGAACTCACAATTTGGCTTCTTGCAGAGGAATGGCGCAAAGCTTTTTGCTGTTGGAACTACTGCCTCTCTGGTAAGACTGTCATGATGCAATTGTAATGTCATTGGAGAACACTCAGTCTGTTTTGTCTTACTGGTTAAACTGCAACACTACCATATTTTCGTTTCTGAACTTCATGCTAAGCAGGAAGTAAACAAAAATGCCATACACATTTAGGAAATGCTTTTTGTCTTTGTATATGCTATTGCTATGGATGGCCATTGTTATTGGAAAACCATGAGCCCTGGAGCGTGCAAACCTATTATGTATTGATTTTTTCTTTTGTATAGGTGGTTTAAAATGTTAGATATATTGATGGTACTTGTAAAAGAGATTACCAACCTTCCAGAGTGTCTTTGTTCTTGTATAAGTAATCAGGTCAAGGCAGTAAATTGATGATACTGTTTAGATTTGGTGTCTAACAATTAGTTTTTCTAGTCAATGGCTCAATGCCATCTTTGCTATTGAAGCCAAGTTTTCAAGAACATGTAAGAGCTTACAATGCGTGGTCATTTTTTCCAGGTTGGTACTGGTGTGACCAATGCACTGATAAAAGCAAGGCATGCCGCCAGCAAGGATAAGGAAATAGAGGGTGAAGTTGAGAATCTTCCAATTTTATCAACTAGTGTTGCATATGGTGTGTACATGGCAATTTCCAGTAACCTCAGGTAACGATCATCTTCTCAAACAAGTCCCCTGATATTCTAATTTGTCAATTGATAAATTATTTCCTTTGATGAACTCTCTCAGTGATTATGTTATGTTGAATTCCTCTAATTCAGAGTGACTATTCCAGTTTGCATGGTAGGAGGCTATATGGATATATGATGCATTAGGAGTCTAGGACATGCACACTTGTATAGTTGTGGGAATGGAAATGGTAGCATGTGGAACATACATCAAGAGTGAAACTCATCATCACTCCTTAAACGCATTCTCATCTGGTTTTGCACTGTTATCCAAACAGGCCAATGTTTTTGCAGTTTTAGAAACTCCATACAGGCATGCAGAATTGTTTTTTTCTCCCTTCTAAAACAAAGTTTTGCATGTCTTGTGTTTCCTAAACTACATTTCTTGATACAGTGGTTTTCTAAAACAATGGCATGTAATTAATGGTTTCCGATCGTTTTGTTCTTGAACTTTGAACAGATACCAGATTTTGGCTGGAGTGATTGAACAGCGGATGCTCGAGCCACTACTGCACCAACATAAACTAGTATTGAGTGCAGCAAGTTTTGCAGTTCGGACAGGGAATACGTTTTTGGGTTCTCTACTGTGAGTATTCTGTACCCACTGCTGTCTGTGCTGATCAGTTGGGATTACACTGCTGTCTGTGCTTATCAGTTCACCTACTGACTATGCTTCTCTGCAGGTGGATCGACTATGCCAGGTGGGTAGGCGTACAATAGGCCCGAGCATACAGACACAAATACAATTGCTCGGATCTTCAGCAATATGGGTTCTTCATGATTTGCTAGTAGCATGCTTCCTCCAACTGGCAACTACTCGTGTGCTCCGTGGGAGACTCTTAGGACAGATTTTGATATCATTCTTTAAACAATGCCTCGAGGAAAGCGTAATTTGTCGAATTATTCCGACTTGCAAGGGATCAAATTTGTTTTGACGGCTTAAGGTTGTGTTGTGTGTGGACTGGATTGATTAAAATTCGTACAGATTGGTCATTGTTTGTGCAAGTTCCTGTGATTTGGTTATCGTGGTTCAGCACCAATTTTTGCCGGCCATGCCTTCTGGTTTACTAAATTTCTGTAAGCAATCAATCCATATATATAGAAGTCTGCCAAATATGTGTTGTCACGAGACGAAAACAATTCTTTTCTTTTTTCTTTTTGATGAAACAGGGGGTTCGCACCCCTACTGGAATTTTATTGATATAAAAACAGAGTTACAAATGAGTTTTGGTGGGCGATATTGATTTCGTTAGGTCATATATTAGTTTTATCTTGAATAATAAAATAAAAAACAAAGAAATTGGATTTGTCCTTGAACATTTTCTACTGCAAGTAGAGACCAAATGTGTCTGTACGAGAGAAAATATATACTCTATTTTTGTCAAGTACTCCATGTACTTCAATTATAAGGTGTTTTGATTTTTTCTAGATGTATAATTTTTGTCATGCGCTTAGATACATAATTACATACACATTAAAAACTAGAATGTCTTGTAATTTAGAATGCAAAGATGGATATTTTGGAGAAGAATCAGTAAAACAGAGTTTTGGTGGGTGACATCAATTTCATAAGATGTTATATGTTGGTTTATCTTGGAAAATAAAATAAAAACTAAAGCATTTTGGATTGGGCTTTTTGACTTATTGGTTTGGAGGGGTTCTACTGGGTAGACGGAAATTGGACTCACGTTGCGCGCGCGCGCGCGTGTTTTGCGAGACAGGTGTGTTGTGATTATGTGAAAAGGCGTAGTGGGATGAATGCTTATAAATCCAGACGTCGATCTTCTTTTTTTTCTCGATCGGGCTATTCACCCGCTTTTTCATTAAGAGGAGGAAACCAAATCCAAATACAAATCTAAGCCGAGATGCCGAGACGACATCGAAGGTCAAGAAACGTAAAAGCAAAACAAACAACCTATCTACCTGAATTAAACAAAGCGACTACATGATAACCAAATCCAGCTACCGATCGAGGGACCAACAACCACTTAGGCCCGAAATGAGAGGCATCGACGCGACGCTTCTTGCCCCGAAGAAGGAATGCCTCCATGCCCTCGCATGTTGACCTCCCAAAGAAGAGGCCCGGTGAAGGCAGTCCCGAGCTCGCCAAAAGAGACGGCATCCTCATATTCGGCTTCGACGTCCATCCCGATCTTCTTCAAGATGACCCTCCTAGCCCGGGCCTCCTGGGTTCGTGTTCGAACCCACTCTTTGCGGCGAGTCATACAAGCTACGCCTCGAATTAGCGGAGAATCTTGGCGAGAGCGCCTTCCTCAACACCGAGTGGAGAGAATGGAAGGCTCAAGCGGTCTCTTGAGCGGCGATTTAACTCGTCGGCCGGCACGCATTACACGCTCGTTAGTGCGCGGAGCGGGGGTCGTTCAAAGTTTCTTCCGCAAACTCGCAGCCGGCACCGGAGGCGAGGGGCGACGGCCGTGATGCACAAGGTCGCTCCGGCAAGGAAGAGCCTCAAGCCGAGGGCTTTGGGACCTCCACGACCATGGGCCTCGCAACGACCACCGCCTCCCTCGAGGCGCATGGGGTCCCAACGCTCGGTCGGCACGGCCCGCAGCTCAGCGGCGATGGGGTCTTCCGCGACCACCAAAGGCATTGGGTTCCGGGAGGTCAAAACCGACCTCGGGTTGTGTGCCTTAGCATCGACGAGGGAGGCCGTGGGCTCAAAGAGGTCGGAGTCGACCCTAATCGGGAGGAAGCACCGCAACCTCGTCCGTCTTGGCGTGAGCGAGGCCACAGGAAGCCACCTCGGGGTCCACCCCACCCCAACCCATCAGCGGCGCTTGGAGGTGCCGGCATCGGCTCCTCCGTGGCGGTGTCGGTGACGCCGATGGGGGCCGTCACCTGTCCGGGTCCGGCCGGGGGGGGAGGTGCAGCCCAGGCGAGAACGACATGGACGAGCGGCCCGCGAGGTCGCGGCAACAAGGCTGGCCCCGACGTCCGGCACCTTTCATCGGCGGCGACGCCCCGATGTCCCTCACGGTAACGGCCGAGAGCGCGTGGACGGGAAGGTGCAGAGATGCATGCACATGCTCGTTGGAGAGGCGATGAAGCATCGGCCGACAAGCGCCGCGGGACTGTCGCCGGGCGGCGGGCGATAAGCGGCCCGATACTGCGGCCGCCGCCGATGGTGGATCTCATGCATGAGGGCGAGGCGGCGGCGCGGTGGCGGCGGCGCCTTACGCCTGACTAGCGTGAAGCATCATCATCGACCCAGGGGCGGAATGCACCGGCGGCGGCGGAGAGGGGCCGCTCACGCTCAGGCCGAGGCGACGGTGTGCGAGAGACACGTGCGGATCGGGCGGGCGTCTTGAAAGCCGCAGCGCGCCCCCGGCACCGAGGCTGGAGACGCCGCGAGAGGCGTGGCGACGATGGGCTTAGCGCCGCCAGCACGCCGACATCCGCATCTAACCTCCTCGCGATGGGGGCATAAAGCCCCGACGACGACGCCGCCACGGGCTGGCGGCATGTCCCGACGGATCCATATCGGCGGCATTTACGGCTGCCGCCGAAGGCTCCGGGGTCGGGCGTACGGTGAGGAGCAAAGACTGGCCCGAACCCCCGGGAAGGCCCCAACGAGAATGGAAGGCAAGGCGCCAACACGACGGTGGGGCCTCGGCCCGACGGACTCGACCTCATCGTCCGAAAGCCCGGAGAAATTATCCACCCAACGCAATGCCTTGGATCTTCCGGCAGAGGGGGAAGAAGGGCGCCGCGTCCCGGAGCGACATGCCGCAGCCTAACGGAGTCGAGCGCCCTACTGGAATCAGAAGTCAGCCTGGTTCCCGACGATGCGGGCACAAACTCCCTTCCCTCGACATCCGCGGCGGGGAGGGGCGGGGGATGGAGAGGCCTCCCACGGAGGGCGACCATGGACCCGGCCCGAGGAGATGGGTCATGTCGTCGGTGGCGGGCGGCCCCGGTCTGGGGGCGAGGTCGACCGCAGGGCCTGGGGCGGCGGGGGATTCGGGTTCCGCGAAGAAGACGCCGCGACGGGCTTCCGAGGCCTGGGCGGAGGAGGCGGCTGTGCGGGGCAGCGGCCCGGCCTCCGCCCAATAAGCCACGCGTGGCTTGCGGCCGCCTCGGGGCGGCGAGAGGGAGGTGGAGGAGAGGTGGCCGCCGTCGTAAGCGCCGTGAGGGGGACGGCCCGGGGGGCGGCTGGGAGGGAGACGCGCGATGGCGGGGAGGAGGGGCCGTCCCATGGAGGCCGGCGGGAGGACTCGGGGGCGGGCGGCGTGGGCGGCCCTCCACAAGCGCATGGGCGCCGGCCGGGCGTGCGCCCCCGGCCCTCCGGTGCAGCCCCGCCGCCGCCAGAGGCCACCGGTGTGCGGTGGTCTCTGGGGGGTCGCTCGGGCAGCAGCGTCTTGGCGAGGAGGGCAGCGCCCCATCCCTGCGCCGGTGCCATGGACGGGTAGATCAGCTCGAGGGGAGCACAGATCCGGCTTGGAAGGGGGGGGGGAGGTGGCTGGGAAGGTCGCCGACGGCGCGGCGGGCGGCGGCGGCGGCGCGCTTAACGGTCGGGTCGGGGGTCGGGCGGTGGGAGGCATTGCTGTTCTCGGACGCCGATCTTCTAAAATCAAATTTGTGACAGTGACTATTTTATAGAGACGGTTGATGTGCTTAAGTGCTTAAGCCATAAACGGAGGTAGTTGACATTTAATAGTTGAAAAAAATATATCCGCCTTTTCCCCAAGTGCCCTCTTCATTTTTTTTAGAAACGCTAGATGACCATCTTTTATACAATCAAACGTATGATAGTGACTAGTATTTGATAGAGATGGCTGGACTACCTCTGAAATATCCAAAATGTTAGTTTAAATATCCAAAAAATAGAAGTGTTAGTTTCAAAAAATTTGTGCTTTCTCTAAGCCCTAAAATAGATATCTCATTATGAAATGTGTGTAAGTTAAATTTGTTATCTCGAAACGTTGACTAAATAAGAAAAAATGAGCCACATCATTTATATCTCTACATAAATAGGAAGGTTTATTATTATGAAAGTATATTAACAATCTATCTAATTACAACCATCTTGCCAACAACGTTTTGCCAACAACGTTTTGGATTAGACAATGAAACGGTCAGACAAGGAAACAACCAATCTCACAAAATATTGTTTAAAATTTGGCCAGTCTCATAAAAATCATCACAAGCGTACCAAAGTGAGCTAAACTTTAGGATATGAGCTGTAAATATGTCCTTAGTTGTTTTTTTTAAGAAACAAAGAGACCTAAGTTTTTTTTAGAAACACAACAGGGCCTAAGTTAGATGATGCTCCGTGATGCTTTGAAATCCATACATAGGTCCCGTTTCTAACTCTGGTAATGTCTCTGTCATGAGTCGATTGCCTGTTATTTGGCAAAACAACTTGAGCAACAAACAACTTTGCTAGGGGCATATGCCCCCATCTCAATCTACCCCCTCTAAATCTATCCATTGTCTAGATGATTGCTGTTTCTTCTCTATTGTTCTTATTCTTCCCCAAAGTCAACCCCCTCTTCTCTATTGTTATTCTATTGTTCGAAGCCATAGAGGCACGCTCGCGAACTAGTCTCATGATGGAGCAGCTTACCTCGCTGAGGGCGGCTAGGGCAAAAAGGCTAGCGCTGCTTGTGGTTGTTGCCTGCGACTCCGAAGGGGAAGAAGGGACTCGAGACAAGCAATCGAGAAGAAAGGTTTGCGTCAGCGGCATAATGGGATCGCAAACGGTGGTAGGACGTGGTAACATTGAGGTGGCGTGTTGAGGCTGAGTGCGGTGAGGGTGTCAAGGCTATTGGGAGGGCACATACACATTGCCTGCACACACAAAAGTGGAATATGACCCGCCGCTGCTTCTCATCAGTCCTGTCATTATGTAAGTAAGCAAAGACGTCTTTGGGCGTAACAACATTAGGGCGACCAAGCTACAACTGGAATCGGATAAGTAGGAACTTGTTAAACTAAGGACGGCCAATGACCTTCAGCGATCCTACCTTATGTGAATTTTGAAGGAGATCCAAGATATGAGCTCATGATTTCTTGATTCTCCTTTGATGTATGCTAATAGAGCCTATAATCAAGTAGCGTATATTTTAGCAAAGGAAGCCACAAATGAGGTCAGGTTGGGTGTGTAGCATGAGGCCCCGACCTTTACCTATCATCTACTGGCTGATGTAACCCCCCCTATGGGCGCTGTTCAACCATGAGTGGAACCTGCCCTCGACGTGGGCCTTGATCCACGGGTGGCGTGGATCATGCGTCATTCCACACTGACCCACGCTCATCCAAAGAAGTCCTTAGTCGGAAAAAAAACACCCAACAACCATCTTGATACGCACGTCCATCCATAGGCGCAGCGGAGCGGAGCAGAGCGCCCTTTACCTGACCCGCCGAGCCGTTTTATAAAAAAAAATGAGGGTAAGGGTCGGTCGGCCTACGCCCAGTGTCACCAGTGAAGAACCGTCGTCGGCCACGCCCAGTGATCTGACCTGATTAGCCTGCAGCAGCGACTCCATTGGTGGGCCTGCGGCGGTTAGGACATTGAGCAGCGCCAAAGGAGCGGGAAGGAACCGGGGTCGCTCAGTGGGTCGATTCGCGCCCCATGTCGTTGTCCGGGTCACCAGTCAAACGTTGTTCTATTCCGAGGGTCGAGCCGCCGGCATTCCGGTATCCATTACGACAGAACCAGGGGTCGCGGACCGTATTCAGGTCGAATTCAGGAAGTTCGAACCGAACCCTTGGCAGGCTGACACGTCCACCTACGCGACCCGTCCAACCGCACACGACACAAACTCGATCCAATTACATCTTGCGACGCAATCCTCCACGCGTGCAGTGCGTTTTACATACATAAAAAGCTATAAACTCCATATAAATCCCAAAACACGTACGTACAGCAACAGCATCTCATAGATCGAGACTCGCCAAGCAACAAGAGGAGACCGAGAACGGAGGGGGTACAAGGGGGGATCCAATCCACCGGCCGGCCGGCAGCGAACTCTCTCTCGTTGGATCAGTCAATGTCGCGGTGGTACGGGCGGGCGAAGGTTCTGGGTCTGACGACGCTGGGCTTATGCGGCGGCTGGAAGGCTAGGGCGGCCTGGGAGGAGGCGATGGACGCGTCGAAGCCGGCCTCGATACTGGCGCGGCTCACGCGAGTCCCGGGCTACTTCTTCTCCAAGTCCGGCGGCGACGCCGACGCCGACGCCAAGGACCGGCTGATCGCGGAGCTGGAGGGGGAAGCTGCACGCCGCCTCCGAGAAGGACGAGGAGCTCCAGATGTGCTTGGATGCTCAGAGCAACCGACACGAGTTCCCCACGTCGCTGCCGCAGCCGCAACGGCCTTGAAATCAATAGCGCGCGACCCGTTGGCGGCTACGCAACATGCATGGCGTCTATCGACTCTGTTGATGACTTCCTGCACGCGACGCGCGCATGTTTATATTATTACACTAATAAGTGTACCGTACCCATATTTAATACTACTTATCAGGATATTGGGCAGGTGCTGGTATTAAGTGCTGTATGATTCGATTTCGACCGTGCATTGTGACCGTTGGGCGTAGTAGTATCACGAGAAGCGAGTAATAGCTAGCTCGCGTCACTCAGCTGCTATTAGGCTAGATGACACACACGTTGCTGTCGCGTGCGTCATGTATATTCTCAGCTAATATTTACCACTAACAAAACGAAACGCTGTTGGAATCCTAAACAAGGCCGGTGTTCCGGTGTTCCCTTGATCTGATCGATGCACTGCACCTGCATCTCGTGTTCACGACATGATTTGGAATCTCACCACATCACGATGATTTGGGATGTCCACGTCATGATTTGGATCTCGCTACATCACCATGATTTGGATCCCTAGGAAGAAGAGCGTATATACTGAGGCACGACAAAATTTGGCCTTGCTACTGTCATCAGGTTGTTGCATGCCAAACACGCCGTCAGATGGTTAGCACTGCATTCTGTGTAAAATTGTTTATACGAGTCTTCGCGACGTGACAAATATTCTCTGGGTTTTGGCACTTGATCACCTTCTGCTTTAGGGCGTCTCTCAGGCTAATGACACCGTCGGCAAATGTCATGTTGTACCCCCACGTGTAAGAGAGATATTCCTAAAACGCCAGCGTCGCACTCTTTGGAAAAAATCTTGTTCATACACGGTTGTCCATGGTTGATACAAGCATATGTTTTATTAATCTTCCCTAGATCGTCATACCTGTAGAATGCATTTTGAGGGGTTTGGATGGGGCTAATTCTTCGAATATCTACTATAGCTTTCGCCTTTTCAAATACACATACCTGTAATACACATTATATTGTTTTATAGAATTTAAGATTTATATTGTGTAGGCAGTAGATAGCAGGAAAAAGGTATGTTTTTTCTTCGTTTTTTTTGTTTGGCCAGTGATAAGAATCACCATGAAAGTGTATGCGGTGAGTTTTTTTTGCATTTGTTGTCTTTTTTTTTAAAAAAAAAAAAAATTTGATAGATGAACAAACTGACTGTTAACTAAAATCTTAAACAGATAACAATCAATCTTTAACGTGGCCGGAGAAGGGGACGGTCAGTACCGTGCCGTCGATGGAGGGCATGAGTGATGACCAACGAGGGGTACTGCAAGATGTTCAAGACCATCATGTATGGAAACGCTTGTCGACGTGTTCCTGCCAGAGCGGTGGCGACTTGCGACAATGGATGGCAACAGGAAAGGCAAACAAATGACAGGCGGCAAGGCAACTAGAAGGTTCACACACAAGCATATATAAATCGATACTTTTGTTGGGCCGCTGGAATAAAGCTCATGGCACTTTTACACCTTTTCGCTAACGCCACTATCAAAATTATATATGTTTGGTAGCATATGTGTAGTGTTGAGTGCAATAGAAAAATGATGTCGTAAATAAGAAAAACCCCAAGATTTTGCAGTATGCGTGTTGTCTTTGATCTGTACTCTTGTTGCAACACACAAACACTTTTGCTAGTTATAATAATTGAAGAGAAACATATTAAGACTGTCCATAGCGTATCAATGTTGAATCTTTTTTCCAGCTGCCACCCCATACTCCCAGCTATTACTATAGTATATTGCCCATGCTAACGCTAGGGTCACAGTAAGCTCACCGCTAATTGACTATATTGGACATATTTTAGTGAAGTTAAATGATTTAAACATAAATATTATGATAAGCAGGCATTCAAAGTGCACATTCACATGCCTACATTTTATTCCATATTGCAACACCAAAAGCTTCCAAGAAATCAAATAACAATAGTTTCGGACAGGAGAAATTTCATACTAGGGCCATGTTTAGTTGGCAAAAAATTTGCCAAAAAATTGCAAATTTTTAGACTCTCTCTCCATCACATCACATTAAATACACCAAAAGATATATGTTCGGAGCAGTAAATGTAGGTAAAAAAATAACTAATTACACAGTTTTGTTGTAGATCACGAGACAAATCTTTTGAGCTTAGTTAGTCCATAATTGGACAATGTTTACCACAAACAAACGAAACGTCTTCAATATCTTCACGTGAATCGAAAAAGTCACTTTTGCTAAAATTTAGCCATCTAAACAAGGCCTAGCTTCGATGGAAGCTTCGGCAAGGGCACAGTTTATTACAAACAGGCCAAAACAAGTAAACAGCCCAGGTAAAAGGTGAATGCTACATAGAGGTGCAGCCGTGTAGCGTGTAGAGAAGGAACAAAGGCCGGATCAAAAATTCTTTTTATTTGCCAAACAAGAGTGACACGGTGCTTGTACAATGATTCAAGGCCTTGTTTAGATGGCTAAAATTTCTAATCTTTTTCCCACTTTTTCTCCATCACATCACATTAAATACACCAAAAGCACGTATGTTTGGAAAGATTAAATGTAGGTAAAAATAACTAATTACACAGTTTAGATGTACATTCATGGCATCGATTCTTTTGTTCTTGGAATTCTTTCTACATGGTAGGATGATATTTACCACTAACAAACGAAACGCGTCTTCAAAGATAACGATGTGACATTCGGTTCCAAATATTTACCATCTAAAACAAGTCAGTGCTGTCACTGTGTCTTAACGCTTTGTCTAGTACGGCATGCTACTGGCGTTTGAACACCACGACACGACGACGCGACAAGGCGGCCAGGAACTCGCGTCGACCGATCATCAACTCAAGTCGAGGCACCAGGTCTATCTCGAGAAGAGCGCCCGTTGCCGTTCGAGGAAACGACGACGGGCCGATCCGATCCCCCGTCCGTCCCCACGTCGCGTGTCACTTCCGGGCCCAACCCCACCTGCCCAGGCTTTGCTTCCCCAATTCCCGTCGCATCGCGAGGGCAACTCATCAATGCCGCATCCTCGGATTCCCCTGCGGCCCCGTCCGCCTGTCTCCCCTGTGCCAGCCCACTGGGCTCCACGCGTCCCTATCCCTATCGCCGCGGGCCCACCCCACCCTGCTTCCACACCATTTCAAATCCCACCACCACCCAAGCCGCCCCCCAAACGGTCACCGAACGCTGCGCTGCGCCTGCGCTGCGGCTGGCTGCACGCACCGAACCCCTCGCCGTCGCCGTCGCGGCTCGGCTCCGCCCCGACCGACCGACGGACCGATCGATCCGGCCAGGCGGAGGGCGCCATGGCCTCCCCAACGCCGACGCCGCGGCCGGGCTGCAGGCCGTGGCTGTGGCGGCGGGGGAGGGAGGGCGGCTCGTCCTCGTCGCTCGGCGCCGTTGCGGGGTCGTCGTCCGGGGAGCTGGTGCCCAGGAGGGCGTTGGCGGTGCGCAAGGAGCGCGTGTGCACGGCCAAGGAGCGCATCAGCCGCATGCCTCCCTGTGCCGCGGGGAAGCGGAGCTCCATCTACCGCGGGGTCACACGGTACGCGCCGCACGGTCCCTGCTGCCTCCCCCTCCGTCCGTGCTACCAATTAATCTTGTGCGCGCGCTTCGATCGGATGGCTCCTTGGTTGAATCTCCTTCGCTAAGAGCTTGTCATGTTGTTTCGGCCATTTCGGGATCTACTATGTGCGCGCAGTTCCAATACCCTGTAGGTCGAATGGTTGCGGCACACAGTTGAGCTATGCTCTCTTGACTCTTGAGTCTTAGCAGCGTTTACCTTCTGATGTTAGTAGGTATCCTATTCCTAGCCTTGGATAATTTTGGAAACTGCTTGAATTCTAAAAATTTCTGGCAACCTTTGACACATCGGATTTTATATCTTGGTAGTGGATCAATGCTGTTTTATTCAGCATTCACTGTCCATCGTCTCATACTCCTCTGTTTTTGTTGCATGGGTACTTGGTCGATGTAATACCTAGAGTTTTCGAATTCTTCTGAAGCAATCTCGGTCCCGCAACTGAAGCGAAATGATTTAGCTGTATTTTCTGCCGCTACCAGCAATTTCAGCAGCCCTAACATTTCTATCATGATGACTTTGTTATAGCTGTTTTCGACCTTTTCTCCATTACCTATGTTTTTATACATTGATATAGAACTGACTTTGGCTCGTCAATAGGCATAGGTGGACAGGTCGATATGAGGCTCACCTCTGGGACAAAAGCACGTGGAATCAGAACCAGAACAAAAAGGGCAAACAAGGTATGTCTGTCTCTAATACAGAGTAGCTGCAGTTGTATGTGTTCTTGAATTCTTATGTTGAATATATACTCCCCCTTTTTTTGCAATGTTTGTCTGGTCTCCATACCTAGGTGGTATAGTGTTTGATTGTGATTACATGTAAATTGTGATAAATTCGTGCTCATTGGAAATATTAATAGTTCATCTATCCAGTGAAACTGGTACAATCTGATTTTGTGAAATGATGTGAGTTGTAAGACTCTAAGATACGTGGACCAGACAAACTTTGTGAAACATATTTATAATATTGTGATTTTGCTTTTGTATAAGTATACACTGGCAGAAATTAGTGGTCAATGCTACATGTCCAAATCGATATTTCTTTTGATGACTGGAGGAATCTTCTTCAACCTAATACTTGACACTCAAACATGCTTTACACCTTTCCCACCTTGCTGTGAATCAGTTGGGCTGTCACAAAATAATGATTGTTCTTGCATTATGCCATAATAATCAATAAGATATGGATGGAAGTAAAGAACTATACCTCTGCAGTTCCCTCTAATATATTTCATATCTCTGAGATGCATAACTGTCAACAATATTGTTTTCTTTGTAATGTTCATTTCGGCATAGCTATCATTGATCTGATAAGATTGAATTTTTTCTTTTGCATGGAAAACAACATCGCACAATTGCTATTGCAGTATATTTAGGTAAGTGGCATCTTGTTTTCAACTTAATTTGCAGAGTTGCTTTGATTTTCTTAATCATTCTCAATTCTGTGCGCAATAACATAGGGGCATATGATGATGAAGAGGCTGCAGCAAGGGCCTATGACCTTGCTGCATTAAAATACTGGGGAGCTGGAACACAAATAA
This sequence comes from Hyparrhenia diplandra, assembly GCA_015847255.1. Taxonomy (NCBI): domain Eukaryota; kingdom Viridiplantae; phylum Streptophyta; class Magnoliopsida; order Poales; family Poaceae; genus Hyparrhenia; species Hyparrhenia diplandra. The sequence goes on along the minus strand of JADLZK010000277.1, from coordinate 124,587 downwards.
ATTTTCCAGTGAGTCTTTTTTACTTGTGTGATGATGATTATGATTTGTGTTTTTAACTGATGTGAAGTTCTCGCACTTGACGTGAAGATCAGCCTTCTATTAATGGAAATTGTTTTAATTCAGGAAACATCCTTTGGAACTTTTTTTTTTTCCGTAAAAATGAGCCTTATTTGTTTCTAAAGCAATGAGACTACATCATGGTTGTTGCCGTCTTTTTGTGTCCTCTATTTTGAATTTCGCAAAGTGTTGTGCTGATATATCATGCTTGCATAAGTACCTGCTGGACTCCTTGGTATTCACATGATGAAATGATGGACAAGAAATTAAGCTTTGCAACCTGTACTCTATTCATTAATTCTATTATCTTTTGTATTTCTATTTGGAAATGGGTGTTTGCATATCATAATTGCACCGTTGTACTTGAGTAGAATGTTTTTTTTTTTTTTTTTTTTTGAAGATTCAAGTCGGTGTACTGATAAAGCGCAGTAAAAACAACAATATCTTTTGTTGAGTGTGACAACATATGTATCGACACATAGAATTGCTTGAACTAATAACTGTACTCTGAGTTCCAATGTAGAGTATTATGCTATCTCTGTTCCATGCTCATTAAGCAGTAGTCAATTAAAGCTGCGTTGTATTTTTTTATTATTTTGCAGACTTATGTTCATTATATGTTTGCTTATTTAGGTCTCTGACTATGCAAGAGACCTTGAAGAGATGCAGATGATCTCCAAGGAGGACTATCTCGTGTCTCTTAGGAGGTATAATTGTGCATTTCTAATATATATATATATATTATTCAATTTTATTAAGCACTGACCAGAAGATCCATCCACTGCAGAAAGAGCAGTGCCTTCTACAGGGGTTGCCAAAATATCGTGGGCTTCTTAGGTAAGTGTTAGCTATGCTATCCCTGCTAATGGAGATTACATTTTTATGTGAATCCTTAATTTGTTCTTTAATAAAGAAGGTACAGACGATACCTCCTTCATTAGGAATATTTTCTGACCCATAGAAACTTATCTCTGTTATGTATATCTTGAAGGAGAAAATGAAAATAGTCCATTTACTACGATTCTAATCGATAGTTTGATCCAAGCTACCTTGTGCATGATTTTCTTCATACTCGGTCACAACATTAACTCGCATGCCTTTAGGCAGAATCTTGAAAAAAAAAAAAAAAAAAACTCAAGGCACTTCTTAAAGCTTAAGATTGGTGTGCCTTATCATGCAGGCAACTTCATACTTCCAGATGGGATACCCCTTTGGGACTCGGCAATGACTACATGGGCCTTAGTTGTGGTCAGTCTGTATAGACTTCTGCTGTTCTTTGTAGTTGTGATGTGAAACTCTAAGGTGATAGAAGTTGCTATCAGATTGTGTGGCTAATGATTTTATTACTTCTGAAACTACAGGCAAGGATATCATGTTGGATGGGAAATTTGCAGGAAGCTTCGGCTTAGAGAGGAAAATTGATCTTACAAATTACATCCGCTGGTGGCTACCAAAGAAGACAAGGCAGTCAGATACATCTAAAACAGAAGAAATTGCTGATGAAATTCGAGCTATTGAAAGTTCAATGCAACAGACTGAACCCTATAAGTTGCCTTCTCTTGGCCTCGGTTCTCCATCAAAGCCCTCTTCAGTGGGCTTATCAGCATGCAGCATACTATCTCAGTCTGATGCTTTTAAAAGCTTCTTGGAGAGGTCTGCAAAATTATCTGAAGAATGTAGTCTTAGCAAAGAAATTGTAGAAGGAAAGACTGTTGCCTCGGTACCTACTACTAGCTATGATACAGGGGCAATTGATATTAACATGAACGAGTTGCTGGTGCAAAGGTCTACTTACTCAATGGCCCCTGTTATGCCTACACCAATGAAGAGTACCTGGAGCCCTGCTGATCCATCCGTGGATCCACTTTTTTGGAGCAACTTTGTTTTGCCATCAAGTCAACCTATTACGATGGCGACAATAACAACAACAACAACGGTTTGTTTCACTCCCAGATAATCTAGATAAACTCTTTTTTTTTTTTTTGATTTTACTGAATCTGACCAATGATTCACAACAGTTTGCAAAGAATGAGGTAAGTTCGAGTGATCCATTCCAGAGCCAAGAGTGACTGCACGAGCTTAGCAGGATATTTTAGATTGGTAAGTAAAGAATCCAAATATGATATTATTTCTGAATGTTTCCATTTATCTTTCATTAAGTTTTTAGCTCAAACTTTTTGTGCAACAGTAACACCCAAATTTTGGTAAACAGACTGGAAAGGAAACATTTAGAAAAACTTCAAATTCTTTGGACTGGGTTCATCTGTATGTTCATAAAAACATATAAGTAATTTGACAAATTAGTCTTTGCCCTAACTCCTACTGGTATATTATAATACAAAAAAGTATATGGTGCCCTCTTTAGCTAAAATATCGTGTTGCAATGTTTCAAAAATCATCACAAAAATCATGTATGTAGTACCTAAAGTTAAAGTGTGGCCGCAATAATTCAATTTGAAATTCATCTTTGATGTCGAGATTAAAGAAAAACAGAAGTCCTACTGTCAGCACATGATAAACACTGTCAGGTTGACTGCTCGGATGAATTTCAAACGAAATTGTTGTGGCTACACTTAACTTTAAGTTTTCTACATACATGATTTTTGTGATGATTTTTGAAACATTACAGCATGGTATTTTAGCTAACGAGGGCGCCAAATCTGCACTTATAATATTTATCTTCCTTGCAAAAACTAGTTCCAATTTTTTTTTGAATTGTACTGTAAGTGGTGAAAAATGATTTACATCACACTATTTAAAATTAGTTATTAATAACTACTGCATAGAATGCTTTCATATGTATATCTCTGCATCTTAACTAGCATCATTTCATGGAATAATTTTTTTTTTTCACGAACATGTAGGAGAGTGATGTTTTTTATACTAGTTGTGTATCATTGCATTAAAAAGAAAAACTTGGTAGAGAGGCCGTTACAAAACACAAACCAACACCCCACCACACATCCCTAGAAAAAGGCATGCATGATAGACATGGACACTCCATGCCTCCATGGCCTTGCCCTAGCAACTTGATTTCGTAGGGACCTCATCAGTAAATTCGCATACTTGCAATAGGTGTAGGTTATTACCAAAATTGCTAGGCACAAATTACACCCCATTTTAAGATGGGGAAATTTGCCTGGACATCAAAAAAGTGGCGGCGCATTTGCTGGTTCACACTTTTGCAGCTAACACTCACCACCAAAACAGTTATCTACAAATGATCTAATACTCACTTTCAAAGAAAACCTCGTTAAGGACATGAAATCATGTCCACCAGCAACCTTAACGGCCACGATTTGCTGGTGGACATGATTTCATGTCCTTAACGAGGTTTTCTTTTGGAAGTGAGTATTAGATGATTTGTAGATAACTATCGTATCTTGTTGTTTGTTAAAATTTCATAGCCATTGGCCTTATGGTTTACAAATGACAACTGTTTTGGTGGTGAGTGTTAGCTGCAAAAGTGTGAACCAAAGAAATGCGCCGCCACTTTTTGATGTCATGTGGCAAATTTTTCCTTTTAAGATTAGTAAGAACTGTGTAGGTATCCATTGACTTATGCACGAAAATGACTATTATGTCGTTGATTCTTGATTTTATTTGTATTAGATTGCTAGTTTGCTATTTACAGTTTAATAAAGCTTTGGACATTTCAATTGATGAACAGGTCAAAGGCAACTTCCTGTGTGTCAACTATATTCTTTTTGTCCAGCTTTTGATGTCGCAACTTGTGAGCAATACTCCTTGTTTATCCATACTTCATAGGACATGCATAGAAGGTAAGACAAGTGCAAGCATAGTTATGTAATAATATACAGTGGCTAGTTGCCAGAAAATGAGATTTAGCAGTAGAGCTGTTTGTACATATTGAGATGGTTGTTTCAGTTAAGGCTCAACATATTTGAGGAAAATATCCAACGAAATGATACAGCTCTAATGCTAAATTAGTTATTTTGTACAGATGATTCCAATGCTTGCTATAAAACCTCTTATGATGGGCTATAACTAGTGTATAACTTATAGAAGATGAAGAACAAGAGTAGCCAATGTTATCTGTTGAAATAAATAGCAGTTTTTGTTTCATTTACACCTTGTGCAAATAATTTGATGTTTCAACGTTTTTTTTTTTGGCAAGTTTGGATGTAGTTGGTTTAGCATCAATCTATTTGTATTGGGATGGATTGAAGTGAAACTTGAACTAAATTACATGATTGAGGTGGATCTGATAACATCAAAACAAAGCCTTATAGTGATTTTACCCATCCCCATGTTGTATCGAGGGGGGAAAAAAACTCTTCCCCGTGTCTAACCTTGGTATTAGGAAGTTGGATTTGGAACGAACCTCCATACTCTTTTAAGAGTTGAAACAACTATTGCTTACAGAGTTACAGGAGAGATTTACAACGGCCCTGTTTGGCAGCATTGCCGTCACACGCAAAATGCATTCCACCTGCATATAGGTATAATTAGGTAACACTTTCACTAGTTAACTTGCTCTTTGGATTGATCTGGGTGTTGCAATCTGAATTGGCAAACAAACTTTGATGCTTTGAATTATCATCTTGTGCATTTAGTCCAAGAAGAAAAGGTTATTTGTCCATGGAGATCACACTGAGCAAGTTAGTATGACACCATTGAAACAATCGCTGAAATTTCAAAGCAAAGCATGACATTGAAGACAAGCTAAGAAAATCGGAGAGCACGAGAGATGGGATCGGGCGGAATAAATAGCCAAGAGAGTCTATCAGCACCTCACGTTTGAAACAGATTTGAATATATTGATTCTAGCGATGAAATTGACATTCAAAAGAGGAAAATATTTGGGCAAGAATGAAGCATCATTTGAGATAATCAATCCGTATCTAGTTTGTCCTAAACTTACCAAGCCGGCTATGCCCTAGCTATATATATCAACCTTAATTTCTTATCAAAATCGCCAACCCTAGAGCCTCGCCAGGGTGGTAGTTAGTCTCCACGTGGCGCTCCATCGGCAGCAGTTCCTGTCACAATACAAACGCGGCCCGACCCAAACCGGGTTAGTGCGCCGCTGGGGGAGGAGGGCGGCAGCCGGCGGCGGCTACGCCGTCGTCATCTTTTCATCAATTAAATTAGGATTAGGAAAAAATAAATGAATTTGCGTTGAGTTAGGAAATAAAGTTAGATTTGTTTCAAAAGAGGATATTCCAATCTATAAGGAAACCTCCTATTAGGAAACAAATATGATCTTGCTTGTAAAAGGTATTCCGATCTATAAGGAAACCTTTAAAACTAATTGAATTACAAGTCCCCTACGTAGGCTATAAATATTAAGGAGATGTAACCTCTTTATTCAATCAATCAAGAAAAATATTCCTCCCAGCTCCTGTATTCTAGCTACCGCCGCCCTACCCTCCACGCGCACACGTCACCGTCCGCGTTGCCAGCCGCCGTGCACCACCGCTTGCACGAGGCATCGCCACCGCCCCTGCGTCGCGACTTTGACACGTGGTACTCGGAGACCAGGCCGATCCACCCACCACCCATGGCTTCCGAGATGTACGACTTTTTCATCACCCTCAAGAACCTGCTTGAGGACAACTTCGAGAAAATTGACCATCGCTTCTACAAATCGAGGCTCGCCTCCGTCGCTTGGAGAACCCCCACGCCGCTCCACCGCCCTACCTATCACCACTACGTCCTTCGCAGACACCCAACATCACCGCGACCATGGCTGCCGCCGCTGGCAACGTTGCCTCCACGGGCACCAACGACAATCACCTCAGTTCGCAATAGTTCAGAATGGAATTTAAACTCACACCTCAGTTCGCAATAGTTTGCAATAATTTAAACTGAGGTGATTGTATCTCCACAGGGAACGAATGTTTTCTCTTCTAGCTAATTCGTCCAAGGACAACAGGGGAGATATGGAAAGGTAGAGATGGATTCCTATAGCTCTTAGGTCTAAAGGATAGCGATACTCTACTTGTACTTGCTCACTTCGGGCACCAGATTGCACCTAGTCTGCCAGGTGATGCCGACCTCCAGCTCTAATCCGTAGCCAAACATGGAGGGATGCTAAGGACGGACAGGGCTGTCACCACCTGCCGCCACCCTCACTTCCGGAGGCTGCAAGACAAACGAAGGTAGCCTCTAGCCTAGACACCACGTACTCTAGCATCATATAGGGTATCCCGCCTTTATCAAGGGCCCTCTACTAGAGCATCTGCCACGAGGACGGACGACGAACCCACAAACAAATAAAGGTAATGCTCAACTAAACAAAAGGCATAGAATACTATAGGAACCACGAACACTTAACCAAGATTCCGTTAGGGAGCCAAGTTCATGCCCGTAGAGGTACAAGCTTAGGGAGACACCGGCAAGTCCGGTACTTGCCCGCTCTCTTCCTCACATCTCGCTTTTGCAACTCTAGCTAGCTACTAGGGCATAGCCCTTTGGAGTGGAAGCTCAAACTAGAAGTGGTGCTCTTGATCCTTTGTGTGTTGTGTTAAAGAGAAGCTCCACCCCTCTATTTGTATAGGGGAATGGTGAGTTTCGCGCGCCAAAATTAGGTTCCCCTGCATGCCACCACTGCTACACTCTAGGGACGAACCGCTAGAGAAGTCACGGCCCGAGCGGGAGCGCCACGGGTCCGGCCGGACCAGCACTACAGGCGGACTGGGCCTGGCCCTGCTCATCACCGTCTTTCTCTGGTGGGCTCTTGGGCTGGACTGGACCCATTTCCAGAGTGGCAATGGTCCAATTATTCTTCATTTTGGCCTTCTTGCGACCCCCTTGTAGAAAGCGTGTTTCTGTGGTGTGCTTTCTCTCTTGCTTGGGCGTATTTTTACTTGTTTCCGTGTTTGAGTCCTACACATAATTTCTTGGAATCCAAGTGGAACTAGGTTAGTAGTAAAGGTTTATGTGACATAGGTTTGCAAATTTCACATGGAATAGAAAATGATGGCGATATAAATGTGTGTTAAGGACCGCCAACAACTGCCCTAGGACGCTATAGCAAGAGAGGACGACGATGACCTCGTGGGCACCGCCGCCGACACCGTTGACAACTTTGATGAAGAAGCCAATCTGCAATTCCTAGAAGATGCTCCTTTGTCGCCAATGAGGGCAAGGATCGTCGCCCAGCGAACTGCGGATGCATCCATAGCTTCGACTTTAGCACAAGAACCCTCGATGTGACCTCCAAACACCGGCCGCATGGAGATACAGGCGCCGGACCCGGCGCACATGGCGCCAACCGCGGCGCCCCGTCAACGGATCATCGGTCCACCTCTACTCATACCGTCAACGCCGGCCATGCTGCATCAACAGTATGCGGTGCACCTCAACCCACTGACATACGATCGATGGACCGACTCGGAGCCCTCGATCATGAAGATGGGGATGCACTTTATGCTACAGCAGGAGATCAGCCCAAGAGATTGTGTACGGTACGCTACTTTCCACCTTACAGAGCAAAGATAGCTCGTTTCACTTTCGCATGACTAGGGAGAGGCCCTTGGAGATGTGGGACACCTTCGCGCGGTGCCTCGCGTGCGACTTCAGGTACCCCATCAACCACGACGGGAGACATCGCATCCCCGAGGCGGGACGATGTCCTGAACGACTACATCGACGTCTTCGCGGGCTACGCTATGTGCATGGGCTTCCCGAGCGAGCTCCATCGTGTCCACCTCTTCGTCGGTGGACTCCACACACTGCTACAGGAAGTAGTGTTGTAGGGGGCGCCCCAGATGGTGGACGAGGCATTCCGCCTCGCTCATCGCTTCGACGCTTCTCGTCCACGTTCTTCGCACGCCTCGATGACATGCGACAATCACAACAACATCGATGACGACAACGACAGCATGCTGACGGAGATGACGCCCCCTCCCCAGCGCCGCTGCAAGGTGGCACCCTGGCCATGGACGTCCTAGACGACCTCGTTCCCTTTGGGCTCCTCACTGAGCTACGTCTTGCGGCATCTACAAACCGTGAGATTCAGGTGATCGCCACTACCATCGAGCTCCAAGCTACGACGCCAGCCTGGACACTTCACAATGGCATCATAAGGTACTAGAATCGCTACTACGTCCCGACAACATCCATCCTCCTGCAAGATCTCCTCCTAGCAGCGTGGGATTTCCTCACACGGCCTTGTAGTCGGCTTCCACCTACCGACGTCCTCGCCGTCTACGCACACCTTTTCGATGAGCATCCTGTTGATGGTGGCACACCCACACGACTGCCTGGATGTCACGGTGCTTCTCTTCGATGACAACGGGCACCAGTTCATCAACGTCAACAACGTCACCATCAACCATGTTGGTGCAGGTGCTTCCACGATCGGCCCAGCCGCCGAAAACATGAGTGGCCTCCTCTATGGGCACCTACTACACTTCACCTCGATGCCCCCGACAAGGATCCAGCATGCCTTTTGCCACCACATACATATGCAAGTGGAGGTTGGTACAGTCTACAGCCCTGCACCTCACAGGAGTCATGCGAGGAACCACCATGGAGGCAGCTAGACGTGGTAGGCTGTGCATGAGAGGACCATACAACTTCTATTTCTCCATCTACTTTGGATACCTCCACTTCGACCTCTCTTTCGACTACGACGCCTTCTATGTCAATGAGGCTCACGATAGGATGGGCCACCTTCAACTTCGCTATGGTGAGGCTACCGTGGCACCATCGGTCACCTCGGGATACACATCGGCCTGGCCGTATGCCAACGTGAGGATGTGTTGCCTCAAGGAACGGTGGGGAGATGTCACAAGATAAAACGCGCAACCCGGCCCAAAAGGGGCTAGGGCGCCGGGGGAGGGGGGGGGAGGAGGGGCGGCCGCCGCCGATAGCCACATCGGCGTCATCTTTTCATTAGTTAAATTAGGAAAAATAAATGAATTTGCATTGAGTTAGGAAATAAAATTAGATTTGGTTTGTAAAGGGGATATTCCAATCTATAAGGAAAACTCCTATTAGGAAACAAGTAGGATCTTGCTTGTAAAAGGTATTTTGATCTATAAGGAAAGCTTTAGAGATTACGTGGATTACAAGTGCCCTAGGTGGGCTATAAACATTAGGGAGATGTGACCTCTTTATTCAAGCAATCAAGAAAAATATTCTCCGAACTACTTGGATTACAAGTCCCCTAGATGGCTAAGAACAATCTCCTCTTGTCAACGCCTCCACCAATCACCATGCCGGCTAGGAGCGGTACTCTCAAAGAGTAACAAGAAATCTACCAGCGGACAATGATCTTTAAGTGCTACTAGAAGCAACAAGCAAGCAAATGCACTCAAGATCACTCTCAATCTCACTAAGGATGCCCAATCAAGCAAGAGAGTGGATGGAGGGAGTTAGCTCAGCTCAAAGGATGTCAAAAGTACTCAAAATGCCAAGAGACCACCCATGAAGCCGGCCAAAACCCTTATAAAGACAACCCTTGGTTGCCATAGCCGTTGGGCTCGAAACAGGGGCATTAGACGCATGCTCGGGGGCATCTGACGCTCGAACATCGTGTGTCCGATGCTCAAATCCTCGTCACGTGTCCTCTATTCAAATAGGCCATTGATCCACAATGGTCACAAGAATTCCCCACGTATTGTTAAAGACCTTCCTAAAAAACGTGTTGTTAAAGACGCATCGAACGTGTCAGGCAAGACCTCATGACATATCATGTGCTCTCCTAATGGCCACCTGCTATGCTGTCAGGGGACATTGGACGCGCCCTCCTAATGCATAGGAGGTGCCCTTGTTGTGTCCGGAGCGCCACCCGAGAGGTCCAAAATAGGCTTTTCCATCATCGGACCTGCCAGGTGGCATATCACCTAGCGCGCTAGCGCGTTCGCTGCGCTCACCAGTTAGGTGTGCACGTCGACGCCTGTGCAGCGTCTGACCGTGCATCCATTGTGGCACTAAAATCAACCATCCCACATAGATGCACCAGACGCGTGCACCGGTGCATCCGATGCAGCGTCCGCTACATGGACAAAGGCTGAATCAAGCCCTTCCTCTTCACCCTTGCTTTAGAATTTGCCAACCACACCAAGTGTACTCCATGTGCACGTGTGTTAGCATTTTTTAGAGCATTTTTCAAGGGTTATAAGTTAGTACACTAGATCCTAAACGCATCATCATGAATGATAGACCTAGTGGCACTTGATCGAAGTTTCTGAAGTATTTCTCCTCTTAATAGTTTGACTATCAATCCTAAATCACTCACACTCTCTATGGTGTCTTGAGTGCAAACCAAAAATTGCCCTATGGTTATACATTTGCCTTGAGCCCATTTTTGTTTTTCTCTTTCTTATTTTCTAAGTCCAAGCACTTGATCATCTTTTGGATCATCTCCATGCATCCACCATGACCTCCTTGCTTCACCACTTGGCTAGGATTCATCTCAAGCTAGATCACACTTAAGAATAGAGATTAGTCCTAAGGTTTCATCATCAATTAGCCAAAACCAAACTAGAGATCTTCACCCATGGCCTCCGAGCATACCGTCAAGGTGCCAACACACTAGACAAGAGTCTAATTGAGGCAATTGGGTGGATGATGTCATATGCGCTACGAAGTCTCTTTGCAACAATATTGGTATTTTGTGAGCCCAATGATGTGTTCAAACTATGGAAGAAATTTAATGAGGCGAAGTCCGAGGACTATAAACGCAATAACCAATCCACCTTCATGGTGGAACAAATTTTTCTCATAGATTTTTGAAAGTTGCTACAATCAATGTAGAAGGATATTCCGATGTACCCACTTCCTGAAATTTTTGACACATGACACCTCTCATGATATTCCTAGTGAGATTTTTTAGGAGGCTAACAAGGATGATATGGCTCTGTCAGACACTCTTAAAGAGGAGCAATGTGCTGCATACGATGAAATTATGTCCTTGGTTGATACTAAGGACATAAGTCTCTTCTTTGTGGATGGTCTTGGTGGGACCGGTAAGACTTATCTATATAGAGCACTTCTTGCTACTATACATAGTCCGAAAAGATTGTTGTGGCAACAACTACATCTGGTGTTGTTGCATCAACAATGCATAGTGGTAGAACCACCCACTCGCGCTTAAAAGTTCCCCTCACCCTCAATGATGGGGCCCAGTTGTAGTCGGACGGCGACCGTGTGAGCCTCTGCATAATCCCACCTTGCTTAGCTTGGGAGGAGAAAGGCAGCTTAAAAGGGAGAGCCACCCTTCCCCTATCGGACTAGTCTTTTAGGGCGATTGGGCCACTCCCTGAGTGGGTGCACCGGAGTGTGGTGCTAAGATTGCCGAGGCGCAATAAGAGGCCTTAGTGGTGTTTTTGCCAGATTGGTGTGTTGAATTTTCGGCTACCGGTGCTAAGTTTGCGGGATTCAGGGAATCCGGATCGGTGTGTCGGGATTTTCACCCAACCCCACCTGGGCCGGATGCATCACCTTCTGTAGCTTCATGAAACAAAGGATATAATGGATCAATCTAAGTTGCTCTTCAGAGCGAAGACTGTGGTATTCGGTGGATATTTCAGACATGTTTTCTTCCCATTGTTCTGAGAGGGCCAAGGCCTCAGGTGGTCGGTGCCTCCCACGGATGTCATACCTTTGGTATTCCTTGTGACATCTAAAACAGGTGCGCATCATGAGGGCAAAGAGCAACCCATGGTTTGCAAAATACCTACGAATGGTGATAATCAATGAAATATATATGTCTTCCTCATGATATATGCATATCACACACTAATTAAGACAATGACCTTGATGCTCTAATTGATTGCATATTCCCTAACCTTAATGCTACAATGTGTGTTCCTCATGACCCAGTCCCTCCTACCTTGATACTCTAATTGAAGACTTTTGGGATCTAACTTCGTTTTGAAACTTCTATCCTGAAACTTTGAAGTTGCAGATAACTTGATACAAAAAAGGGAAAAGGAGAAGGAAGCCAAAACAACTTCGCATGAGAAAATCGGCTTCGCGTGGCGCAGATAAAGTGGCAAAGACTACATCATTTCAAGACACGCAAATAAAGTGGCAAAGACTACATCATTTCAAGACTTTAGGCCGCTTCGCGAAGACCGAAGAAAAGACAATAGAAGACAAAAGAGGAGAAGACAGAGTGGAGATTCAAGCGAAGTTGAATAGATAACTTCGCTAGAATTACAAAGTTAGAATTACAAAGTTAGGATCTTAGTAGTAAAGTCTTAGATGTAAAATCTTGAAATTTGTACGGAATAAGAAGTCAGGCTCCCCTATAAATACCCCTAAACATGTACTGTACATTGGTAGGCGTGTAAATTTGGTTGCCTTTTAAATACATCGTTGTCCCAGTACACAACAACCGGATATTCCCTCACCATGCATGGTGGAGACAAATGGTGATAATTAATGAAATCCTTCTTCCGCATGACCTAGTCCCTCCTAGTCGGGGGGTTGCTTTGGCGCCGACCACCCAAGGTGGGAGGCAGCGGCGCCGACCACCCCTAGGTGGGCCTCGGCCCGGCCCACGCGTAGGCCTTATTCCTCGTCGGCCCCCAGCCCACGCTCCGACCTTCTTCCTCCTCGCGCCGCGGCCGCGCCCCGCGACCCCCCGCCGCCGTCCCCGGCCCCCCCCCTCGCGTGTGCGCTAGGGCTCACCGGAGCTCAGACGAGCCCTAGCGCGCCCCGCGGCCCCCCTCTTCCCTCCCCCCCGCCCCCCGCTTCCGCCGCCCGCCTTCTCCTCGACTCCGGCGAGCCGTCCTCCAAGCGCCGCCATGGGTGAGCTCGACGCCCCCGTCGCCTACCCATATCTAGCCGAATGGGTCCAGCCACAGCCCGGCTCGGCGGCGCCCCACCGCCTCGCTCACCGCCGGCCGAACCGCCGCCGCCCGCCCGTCAACGCCCGCGGCCAGGCCGGCCGCTCTTTATAGCCGGGGAGGAATGGAGGGGGAGGGAGGTCGCCGGAACCTAAAGATGGGGAGCGCCGGAACCCTAAAGCGACGGCGAGGTCGCCCGAACCCTAAATCGACGACGAGGTGGACGGCGAGGTGAACGGCGCGACAAAGACGACGATGGTTACCTGGGCTATTGGGCCACCAAAGTGGTGGGCTAGCCCACCGGGGGGGCGGCGCGGCCTTCGGCGCCGAAGTCGGCGCCAAGACCGGCGCTCCTAGCCCCCAACCCCCTGCGGCATGTGTGTTCTCCTAGTTGCAGTTCGGTGTCTTTTCTTTTCTTTTCTTTTTTTGAGGGAGAGTTTGGCATCTTTAATTTTATTGTGGGCAATGAACATGCAAACTTATCTTGCTTTGGTGGTCAATATAATGCACTAAAGGTACAGTATAATAATCGCGCGTTGCAGGAATATATAATCTGTATGTTGCATATGAGTGTGGAGCCCGTACGTTTTTTTTTCGAAACCAGGCACTTTGGCCCGTACTGTATTAAGAGAAAACGGAATGTTCGAATACAACCTTGTGTTTGCCCTTGCGAGATGCACGGACACGCACAAGGCGGGGCACACTGACACAAATCACCAGGCTAAAACGGGCAGAGCCCGTACGTTGAAAAAACACCAGCCAATTTGGCTCTCCTCGAACGCATATGCAAGTGCCAAAAGTTGCTCAAATGAGGTCCCTTCTGCCTTCCTGGCTAGCCGGCTGAATATGTATATATATATTTACGTAGGAGTAACATGAATAGGACAAGGCTTTTGATAATCTGTATAATGCACTTTTGATTCTTGCTTTGACGAGAGCCGCATGAATAGGACAAGGCTGTGGCGGCACGCCAATCAAAGGTAGGTACTACAGGTATACACTTCCCTAATTCAGCATTGTCAGCTTATGCCAAAAAGGGCAACTTTTAAAAAGTACTATACGCCATAGTCTATTGAGTTTGTTGACTTCGTATAGAAATGTGGTTAATTGGTTGATTGCTCCCCAAGTAAGCTTAAAAGGACGGATTAATACGGAACACCCAGTCCAACTCCTTTTAATTGTTTAATTAGTGACGTCACACACATTCCTAAGCCGCCCCTTCCGCCATGACGACAAAACAGAATGTTTGGTTTGAACATTCGGTAGTGACCGATGTTTTATTTCGGAAGATAGTCACGTCCGATCATAGAAAAGTTGGGGAAACACCAGCAGTCCTTGGCGGGCACATGAATGGCTACGAGGCTGACATGCCACCACGCCGTGCCCACGTTGGGGAGAGGGAGCGCCTGCAATAGTGGGGTAAGGTGTAAGGGGAGAAGGTGATCGAGTGCAGACAGAAGGGGATCACGTTGAAAAGAAAATTTGAAAAGAAAATTTTTTCTTTTTAACGTTCGCCGGGGGCATTCTCCACCTGAATATTTGTATTAATTGTTGTCAAAAGATTACAAGGCGAAATACTGGAGATTTACACTTTTTGAAATTTACATTAGCTATTTACCGTTGCTTACAAAAAGGCACACCATGGATATATCTTTGTTTTCTTGGGAATCTATGTCTCTAGGCAGCCGAGTCAGAGCAGCATCCCTGGAACACCTGCCTCGATGAAAGCACCTCTTACGGAAGATGAAGGCATTTCTTCGTTTCCACAGATGCCAACAACAAACAGCGAAGAAAGCACTATATATACTGCAAGTTTAGGATGGACTGGACTTGGGGAATCGCCTGCATTGATCATCAGTCATTTTTTTAGATAAAAGGCATTGCCGGGCTTTATAGAAAGCTTAATAGAACCAAGGTTTGAATGCTGGGGACACCAGCTTACAGTTCACCCACAGGAAAGTAAACGATAAAGGACCACCTAGAAGTGCCACACCCACGTAACAACAGGAACTCAAAGTACACAGCTGACCATAACCCAACATAACAACAAACTATCTCCAGCGTATCTGAAGTGATCCAGCTAATTTCTAGGCAGACGTGTTTGCCATCAGCAGCTGTAACATCTCGTTCGCCATTGTCTTCAGCTTTGGTTTGAGCAGCAAGTTCCAAGTCTTTACTATCGAGATCGTCTTTTATATGAGCATCCCCGGAGAGCGTGGGATCTTCCTTGTTAAAAACTGCATCGTCATTGCGGCTCTTCCATAGAGTCCACATAGCACCTGCACATAAGGACATTGTTACAGCTTGTCTCTTACCTCCACATTTCTCCACGACCTCTATAAACAATGCTTGGCAACTGGTTGGTGAAACCCTCCAACCGAAGCAATCGTGCATATAGGCCCAAAGAAAGATATATAGCCACTGGACAATGAAACAGAATATGGTCTGAGTTTTCAAAAGAATCACAAATTAAGCATTTCTCAGTGGCGCCTGACCACAACTATTTCTTTAGCTGAACTCCACATTGTAACATGTCATGTGCTGCCATCCATATGAATATTCCGACTTTTAGAGGAACTGGGCATTTCCATACTAACAACATCTGTCTATCAATAACTCCACTTGAGATCATCTGTCATTTGGAGACCAATCTCGTTCCAGAAGGATTTGGCAAAAGGACAGTGGAGAGAGTCTTAAGGCCAACATTGACCTCCCTCTTTATATTGGTTTGGACCCAGGGATTGAAGAGAGATGTGCTCCAAAAGGCAAACCTGAACCGTGCTAGGAAATCTTTGTGAAGTCTGGGTAGTGTGATTTAAATATAAGCATTTGGCTAAAGCGCCTCATGATTTTCATATATCCTATTATCTAAAATATTCCACCATGGTCCACTGCACTGCTGGTCTATGTGAATTCAACGGTTTGTGTTCTTTTATCTGAAAAGAAAACGTCCCTCGCTACCTATATCAGGTGAAGCTGGAAGTCTTACTCTCTGGGCTCCTGCTGGATGGGAATATACCATATGTGGACCTGTGGTCATGGTGTGGACGAGCCCATGCGTTCACACCTCCCATATGGATGCTGCCTCGCTGCTTCTTCTTCTCTATTCATTTTCCTGAATATATTCAGATCACAACCATGTACAAATTTACAACGACTAAACCATCACACGTGCAATTAAGCTCGTCACACTTAACCAGCAGAACTGGTATACGTGTGTGTATATATATCTAACCAAGTGCACACTAGCTTCTACGACCCCTCTCGGCTACTTGACCACCTCTCTTCTCGTCCTCGATCACACGCTGATACTGTCCCAACGAGACCTTCGTGTTCAGGCACAGAACAATTGAGTACGTATCAGCTGATCGAATGGACCGCAAGAACAGCCCCGTCATGCTGCCGCCCTGCGGCCATGGGTGCGAGATCATGGACGCCATGAAGAGGCAGCAGGAGCTCCTGATGCAGCTCCGAGCCCTCGTCCTCCCGCCGCTCCACGGCGTCATGGATGGTACCTCAGCCCAGATCGCTGTCCAGCTCTTTGACGATGTGATCGGCTGCAACATAAGCGTGGCATCCATGCTTGAAGGGTGCTTCATGAGTACCAGAGACGGAGGCGGATCATCGGCAGAGCCCGTAGACGACAAGTCGTTGATGAGGAAGAATAGCTGCTGTGTTACTAACAGCCAGAAGATGGAGGAGCAAGCGAGGCATAGAAGCGTTGTTGGTCAAACACGAAGGTGTGTGATTAGATGTTGATATACCTCAATATATATAGGTCAGCTCTTCTCCAACTGATGACTTGTTTGTAATCACAATATATGTGATTGGAGTTGGTAAAGCTAACATTTAAGACATCGTGCATGTTATATATATAGTCACATATATAGGTGGGCATTAATTTGGAAGCTAGTTACACCTTAATTTGCATGTTCATCAAGTTATCAATAATGATCTGCTGGGCAAATTTCAACTGATCATATACATTTAACCATTTGCTGTAACATCCATGCATCATCAATTGATTGATTTTTAGTTCATACATACTGATCCCACATATGTATCAAGGAGGAAGAACGACAAGCGATCAAGATCCCTTGCGACACATGTTCCACATTACGATGGCCATCAATGGAGAAAATATGGGCAGAAGAACATCAATGGGAGGCGACATCCCAGGTAATTAATACATCTATCTATATATACATTACATTTTTTATCAGCTAATGAAACAAGCTACGTTGTTATTGGGTAGCTTGTTTCATTAGCTGATGATCTCTAAAAAGTTCAATGGACACAACATATATAAAAATAACCACTGGCATGATGAACTTGTGGTCAATTAAGCAGGAGCTACTACAGATGCACCTATAGAGAACAGAACTGCTTTGCAACAAAGACAGTTGAGCAACAAGAACAAATTGACGGCACCTGTAGTGCCACAGCTGGAGAGGAAATTGCAAAGTACACTGTCGTGTACTACGGTGACCACACTTGCAAGGACCATAGCGTCAGCAGAGTCCACCTTCCTCAAGTAGTCAGCAGTATGGATCTTCAGAACATGGAAATGGCTCAAACAAGTGCAAGTGTTCAAGATCCTGAGGCAGACTTGGACTTGACAGCTTTACTAGAGGTGTTTGATAATTCTATCATTGATGGGGAGGATAGTTGGAAGATATGATATATGTCGTTTTTTCACCACCCATTAATTGATCATTGGTAAGGTACAATTTTTCGTTTATATAATGCATTCATTGGTGTTAATTCTGCCAAAAATGTTACCCACCAGTATACTCTCGAATATTTGGACGACGGATGAAATTTGGCAGTTTTGAGTTAGCTTTAGCAATTAGTCAAAATTTCATTCGAGTAAAGTTCATTGTTTAATTAAGGGTACTCACTGTGCTACCTATTCAGTTTCAGTCTGCAATGTAGACTCGATCGAGATGTTTAATTATCAATTAGAGTATAACTACATAATACTATTCCACATTATCATCCTAATTTTTTGCGAAGGCATAATTGTCCTAAATAATTGTACAATCAGCTGATCTTGATAATGATCTTTAAGAATCAAGTCTTTCTATGGTACTTAAATATGGGGAGTGGGGGGTTGATTGTGACTAAAGATACCTTAGCCAAGCGCAATGGGTATAAGGCAGTAAGACATGCAGCTTTTATATCATGAAAACGAGCCAATTAAGAACAAGTTTTGCAAGTGTCAATTTGTTCGTGTTGTATGACTGGTAATTCACAAGACATGTTTGGACCTTGGATATGTTTGGACCTTGGATATGAGGGAATTAGTAGATTCTGAAACTGGTAGTCCTATTGGGAGTGGCAGCAACTGTTTGCTTGTTGCTTTTGCTTTGCAGGAATGATTTGGTATTGAAAGGAAAAAATTTCATCTCCTTTAACTTCTTCACAGGTTATCTACTCCGTTATCCATTGCCTTCATTCATGGGCCTTCATGCTAAACCAGCACGACAAAATTAATTTGGCTACGGTGGCATCGAGTTTTTATAGGTGGCCAAGGCACAAGTGGTCATTAGTGTTCTTGTACTTTCACTTCTTTCTTTGATGTGTGCATCTGGATATATCTAGGGTTGAGAGTATTTTCAAGAGGATTGTATTATTACTAAAAGTAACTATTCTAGTCTCTGTGGTTAAATTCGCATCATGCAAAGCTTTTGTGTAATCTTACTTATTTTCTTCGTTTCCTTTTTTGTCTCATGAGAGATGTAAGACTTTGTTACTTTTGTTCAATAAAAGCACAGTAGGAGCTCAAACCCCTCCTGTTTTCCCTAAAAAAATATTTGTACTATGTCCATGCCAAATAAGCAGACCTTTCTAATTTTCCGGCTTTAAAGCTAGCGTTCTTTTAGATGAGACGCACTTTATTTCGACTAATTATGACTACGAGTAGGCATGGAAAGAAAAGATGGATAATTTACATCAAACAAAACGAACAAAAAGTGCACTGAAAGCTGTAAAAAAATATAGAGCTATATATATGAGGTCAAAGTTGCATAGAGATAAACATATGCACATATTTATCAAGTACTGTGTAAGATTGCTTCGACCTTGTGTGGATCGAAGCATAGGGTTTATCAAGTTTATCAGGTAGCTAGTGTACCATACTAATTATGTGATTGTTTTAAACTCCTGTAGATGTTGCATCTCAACAAATCATCAGAGCTTAAGCCTCTGAAATGAGATTAAAAGCCACAAAAACAGATGGGGGCCAGAGCTACTGGCTACTTTGACGCTATCAAAATCATTCCCTGCAGTATTGAGAATTTTAGCTACTTAAAAAAATTATTAACCATTGACCAATTATAAAAATAATCACCAAAGTAACTTTTTAGTGTATTATGCATTAGTTTCTAGAAGAGATGTTTACTTGTTTGACAAGGCTAGTGTTCTGATGTCCAATCTTTTATCTAGTAAATTGAAAATCATGCCCAAAGCAATCCACTTGCATTTGTCGACTTGAAGAAACAAAACTTGTGACTATCTAGCACACTATATATGCTCCGAGCCAGAAATATGATAGGGTCTACATTACTTGCTTCAAATATTCTGAAGTTGATCGTTGGCTCAAAACGAAATCGACATCCAAAAAGAAGAAAATATAGGGGCAAGAGTGAAGGATTTATTTGAGATAATTAATCTACCTAGTTTGTCCTAAACTTGCCAAGCCGACTATGTCCTAGCTATATATCGATCAACCTTAATTTCTTACCAAAATCGCAAACCCTAGAGCCCCTTGAGGGTGCTGGCCGGTCGTCTCCACAAGGCCGTCCGGCGGCAGCAGCTCCACCGAACGGAACGCCCAGAGCTCAACCTCCATGGCTTCCGCGAGCTGGTTGTCTACCACGAAACGCCTCCACTGGTAACCGAAGAGACGGTAGGACGAGTTGGACAGGAGCATCTTGAGACTCATGTCGAAGCGCCGGCCGTGGCGGTCGTAGACCGGCACCTGCATCGCCTCCTTCCATCGGTAGATCGAGCAATAGGAGCCGTCACGCGCGCTGTCCTTCTCGTCCGCCGTGAGGAACGCCTCGAGCGCGTTGGCTTTCCTCGTCACGGGCATGTGCAGGCGCGACTGGTTCGGATCGATATCAGCTCTAGTAAGCGTCTTCTGGAAGACGAGCCGCGGCGTCGTGGCACCGAGCGCGCCCAGGACTTCCCGCAACGCGGCTAGGGCTGGATCGTCGTCTAGTCCTCCGCCTGCATCCATGTTTCTGGCCGGGTTCACGTACTTGGATAGGAGTATATTGCAACTTGCAAGTCCACGCTCGTAGCCACCTCGTGTATATATATTACCTGAACCGAGAGATGTATTGAACTAGGAGTCTAGCAGCCAATGATGTACCCAAACTAATGTCGTGGTCGACAAGAACGTCCTCAATCTCTGCTTCCTCCTCCTGAAAACAGTGAACCCGTCAACCTTGGACTCTCTTATTCTCACACGGTCTCTCAACTATCACACGTGAAAAAATATATTTAATCTTAAATTCTTAATGGTATGCCTCTCTACATTTGGCACTCAATTCATATGCCTCTCTAATTTTGACACCAAAATTCAAGTCTTTCGATACTTGATCATGTGCACACGGATTCTTCTCACTCCTCAAGACACGGGATGGATCAAACTACACCACCTCCAATCAACGTCCCTCGAACTCCATATGATCTATGGCTTGTTTGGATTGAACCCTGGCAAGCAATACCTGGCCACACAACAGATCCTAGCCAACGCTTAGGGCGTTGCCTAGCCCAAGCAACCTTTTCCAACTACCATACACACAGAACTTCCTGAGTGGTTTTAGCTAGTACATATATGGCGTCATGTCAGCCATCCTACACGGTGCCACATCTGCCACTAAGAAGGTAAATCAGACTTCCACAATAGTACAGGAAGATCCATTAGACTTTATAAAAAAAATGTAAACATAATAACTTTTCAAATAATTTTCTAGAATAAATATGCATTAAAAATTCTAAAAATGTTACTGAACTACGAAAACAACTCTAGATTGCCCTAGACTGGTTTTGGACGGCAGTTGAAATAGAACTGGGATTTTTTTTTTTCAACTCGGTAATGCTGCCAAGCAAACGCCAAATACAACCGATGCACTTCCGGTTACCAGTTACTTCATAATCCATTACCACAAATTCACATTGCAGTGCACTAATGATGAGCAGAGATACACAGAATTAGCATAGCCAATCATATAACCAAGCTATGCAGGCACACTAGTTCATGTCAGTAAATTCAACACAGAAGAGAGCTTCCATGCTGACAGAGTTAACAATAAACTTCAGTACAATCATGAACAGAACACATCCGAGATGAGGAAACATGCAATCATTGTGCAAAGTTCACGGGCATGCCTTCACCCCGAATGGTTGGTTACTCTCGGAAGCAAAAGCTCATTACACATCGGGTGGTGAACCACCAGGAACCAACTGTGACAGGACAAGTGAGTGGGTTAGACATGGCAATCAGCATTAGACAATAACGAAAAGCACTAAAAATGGGCATTATCTGATCATGATCCTTACAATGGCTATGTTGTTGCCGTTCAGGAGGATCTGGTCAAGTTTTGTAATGCGGCGCCCTTCAGCAGTGTATTCACTGCAGGATAAGATACAAAGATCGCGAGATTATGGACTAAAATTCAGAAAAGTAATTGAACACTAAAAATCATGGTTTCAAAGACAACAATGCGACCCAAGGCAAGAACCTTGTCTCGTGACAAGGCGTAGCTAGACCTTCAAGGTGTGTTGGGTCCAGCCAGTCTAGGCAACACCTTTGAAATAGAGCTACATAAATCACTAATAGAGCAGGTGAACTGGTGAAGAAATTAAATGCAAGTTAACTTGAAACGTTTGCTTCTATCATAGCTAAGTGTTATAACTTCAGGTTCGCAGGAGAACATTTGATATCAACATTTTGATTCCCCGAAACTCCTGCTTAGCTTTCGAAATATACAGAAAATTTAACTATGAACTTTACAAGGCATGGGCTTCGGACAGTTCACTATCTAGTACAGCTTTAAAATGGATCCCCTTCTAAAGAAGTGTTGGCTTATTGCAGCTTATATACAGAATAGCGAAGAAAATAAACTACCGTCTTTTGTCGCAAGGTAGAAGTTGGATTTAAATGTTAAGGAGATAGCTTCTACAATTCTGGAGTTTTGAGTCTCTTAGAAGCAGGAGTTATGTCATAGCTTCTATAATTCTGGAGTTTTGAGTCTCTTAGAATCAGGAGTTATATCAAACCCCAAAAGGAATCATGTTTTGAAAGTAGATATGAATACGATCACTAGATAACTTGGCTGCACCTCTGTTGTATTTCACTAATAAGATTGGACCGTCCTTACTGGTTGAGCTTTCTAAAGGACAATGTTCTGAATGCTATGGTAGTTATAAACTGAGCAATAGGGTAGAGCTCCCTTGCAAAGTTATGAAGCAACACCAATTCGATTAACTATCTTTATTCAAGCTCCACTTCTTTCATGTAACGAGCACAAGCTATTTTTTTTCTTTAAAAGTTACAAGCCCGGTGACAGAGGAATTGGTTATAAGTGCCCTGTATAACAAAGATCTCGTACGCAAATCACTAGGCTAGCTATATCTAAGAAATTGTCCAAGCCCCAACATGATGCAATGAGCATGAGCAGCATTTTTCACTAAAAATTAGCAACAACTGGATGACAAAGTGGTCTGAGCTACTAAACTTTAAAAACATCTAAACAAACAAGGGTAACCATCAGGATACAAAACAACGTAGAAGAACACGGACTAGGGTTTAGGGGTTTGGGGTGTGATTTGAGACATACAACTCGGTGACGTCCTCCAGCACCATATTGACGTAGACATCAAAGCCGCAGAGGGTGCCAACGAGCTCCTTGTCCCCCTTCATGATCACCCAGATCTTGGAGCCGATGCACCGGTCGATCAGCTCTGGTCACCGCACCAATCCGCGCGCGCGCACGCCATGAAAACAAAAGGAAACAGCCGATTCAAGAACTCCAACCCCGAAAATATAGATAGAATGCAGAGACAACCGAATCGCGAGCACAGCTCAACGTAATAAAGTGATATATTCTTCCGTTGCGCACCTGAGGGGAGGAGCTGGGAGGGGTTGTTCTGAGACATGGCGACACCTCTGATGGGGTCGGCGGAAGTGGGGGCGGTGGGGACCGGTAGGCGACGATGAGGCCGCGGCTGCAAAGGCGGAGGAGGGCGAAGACGACAGGGAACGACGGCGGCGGCGCAGAGATCGGGGAGTTTTGCTTCTACGCCCTAGTCGATTTTGTGACGAGAAGGCGGGGCGGCACAGCGGAGCCGTGCGGTATTCTCTTAGCCGTCCGATTGCTCAATCGACGGCGCGTATCGCCGTTGGTCTCCCGGATCTGACCTGGGCTGAGAAAGCATCGGTGTACTCCTAGACTGCATTGGGCCGTCCAACCCACTTGCCATAAGAAAAAGGGAAAGCCCGAAACTCGAAGCCTACGTTCCAACATCAGCTTAAGCCCCTCTCAAAAAAAAAAAAAAAAAAATCAACTTAGCCTTACTCCCTCCGTCAAATCAAAAAGCAAAAAAAAAGAGAGAGAGAGTGAGATTCATTCTCGCTTCCTAAAAAGGTCAACAATATTTAACTTTGACCAAATATATACAAATGCATTATATTATATTATTGGATAGATCTTTGAATATACTTTCATAATAAACTTATTTGGATGAAAATCTAGTCTAGCCTCTCTAATCCACGGCCTGCATCTCGGTCGGCCTTCTAAAAAAAAAAAGAAAATATCCTCGGTCGAAGCTTAGTTATTAGTCATGGATGACAATGGCTTTACACCCCTAAGTATCACCCACTTATATCTAACATTCATTAAGAAGATTGTTTGCATCTACGAGAAAATCTTTACGACTTAAGTAGCCACATTTATACCCATAATATAGATAGAGAGTACCATTGAGTTGATCATACTTGAAAAAATGTCACATATCTCAAACTACTACTATAGAAATAAATTACAAATCTAAAAATGTATGAAACAGATGAAATTTTACCTTCATCCTTTTTAGTTCTAAACCTTGTCAAAGTCGAAACTATACTCAATTTAATTAAATTTATAAAAAATTATTACAATTTATGAATCTAAAATAAATACACAGAATATATCTATTTAATAGTATGACAAATATCAGTATATTTTACACGAATTTAGTTAAATTTTGAATCATTGGACTTAACAATACTATTTTAGAATTAGATTTTGTTTGGGAGGGAGTGAGTAGCTTTATAGTTACGGCTCGTCAGAAAGAGAAAGAGAAGCGATGGAGGCTTTGTGGTGGGCCACATGGTCGGCGGGCCCGGTGAAAAGCCAACATGCTCGCCCACCGCTCACATCAAGCCCACGCGTGGTGTTGATTTAGGCAATATAGGCCGCGGCGCTCCACCTTCCTGGACCTCCCGCCGACGCGTGCTCACCTCCTCCTCGCATCGTGGATCCGCTGTACCAATAATCAAATCAATCAATTCCAGTGAAATACTAAATCAAATCCAGGAGGAGTATGTCCTTTCTACGTGTCCTCGTACGCGTGGGTGCGAGAACGCACTAGGAGCCAGCTCACAGTCTGTTCTCTTGGATCGGGAGGAGGAGCAGAGCCCGAAGAGCCGTGACGGGATCAAGATTTCGATTTGAACCCGGGCGACGGAAAGAGGAGGAGGAGGCCCAGTCATGGAGAAGGAGGAGAAGCAGGCGCTGGAGGGTGCCGCGGCGGCGGCGAGGCGCCGTCTGGTGATCGGCGTGGGGCTTCTGGGTGCAGGGCTTCCGGCTCTTCCCGTGGCTGGGCGTCAATTTCTTCCTCAAGGACGGCATGGGCGTCGCCGCCTCCTCGCTGCAGATCCTCCAGGCCTCCGCCAACCTGCCCATGGTCGCCAAGCCGCTCCTTGGCCTCCTCTCCGATGCCGTCCCCATACGCGGCCATCGACGCCTGCCTTACGTCGCCATCGGCGGTACGCCCCCTCGGCCATCCTCTTTTACTATCTTGTATTCAATGTATTTCCTGCATAGATAGATCCTGAACCCGCATCTGCCATTACCAATTCACGTTGTCATTATTCTCCTCGTAACTTTGCATGACTTAATCTAACAAATTGCTCCGGAATCTTGCTTGATTTTGGGAATTGTATGCCACCAGGATGGAATTTTACTCATTTTTGTTATCCGAAACATAAATATCTCTTTTATTATATTATGCCACCAGGATCGAATTTTACTCATTTTTGTTATCCGAAACATAAATATCTCTTTATTATATTTTAATAATGTACCTGTTAAAACCTGCATATGTTATTCAATGTATATCTCCTTAATCTAGCTCTTAAACATGAACATAGTAGTTATTAGTGAAGCCTATGAGTATGCTTAGCATTTCTCTTCATTCGCGCTGTCTTCCCACTTTCCCAGCGACAGAATAACCACACATGGATCTTTTCAGATTCCTTCCTCTCGTGTTGTTCGTACATGTTTGTCCCATGGCAAATGACAGCACCGCAAAGAATATGCTCACGCATTGTCTTTCCTCACCGGTCCCGTCTGTTCTCTTTTAACCTTTTCTTTTCTTCTTCTAATTACCATTCGTCTTTGTCTTCCTTTGTTCCTCCCCCACTTGACTTTCAAGGCAACAACTTTTACCCGGTCCTTCACCAAATTTGCTCTCCTGTTGATGTTTTACACAATTCACAAATGACAAAGCAAGAAAGCTCCCAATCCAACTAGCTCACGCATGATTGCGCTGTCAACTTTTGATGTGACCCTAGCTGTCCACTTTAAAATATTCTTTCTTGCCCAACACAAGTGCCCTGATGAAATTCAAGGATCAATCGTGAACCAACTTATTCCAATGTCCCATGATTCAAACTGTGGATGCAGAGAAAATATGTTTCACTCTGCATCTCAATTTATAAACACTATCCAAACAACATCACTTGAATCTTTGTATTTCAATTTATCTTGAAGCATTTAATAGTTTGCAACGATAAATACTTTGCTCAACCAGTCAATCAAATCAGTTAACAGAAAATATGGCCTGAGAAGTACCCAGTCAATCACATCAGTTAACACTTAACAGAAGATATGGTCTGAGAAGTACCCAAAAGACGAAGTCAGGTGAACCCAGGGATGTAGGTTCCACACCAAGCCATTTTAGGGATTACTTTTAACATGTATTTATAAATCCTTGATGAATGGATGGGCATAAAAACCACGTCAGCATTGTACTAATGTCTTTGCAGAGGCTTATCCCTCTGCTCTTTCTTACTGAACTTTTGGATTTACCATGCTAACTTGCCTTTTGATTGTTGTGGTTCCAGTTCTCTTGCAGGCAATTTCATGGCTAGCAATTGCACTTTGGCAAGATATCTCTCTTCAGGTTCTTACCATTTTTCTCCTCTTGAGCAACTTTGGCGCTTCCATATGTGAGGTTGCCAATGATGCCATTGTAGCAGAGGCTGGGAAGATAGTGACATCTTCCTCAGGATCGGGTCAGCTTCAATCGTTTGCTTGGATGTTCGGCTCTTCTGCTGGTGCTTTAGGAAACCTCCTTGGAGGCATTGCTCTCAGCTATTTTTCTCCCAAAATAATGTTTCTGTTTTTCGCAATCCTTCTCCTGCTACAGTTCTTCACAACTGTGGCTATACCTGAGAGCTCTCTCAAACTCCCAAAGGCAGCTACTCCTACCAATCTATCACCACTCACCAGCATCCGTAAGCAAGTCAAAGAGCTGTCATGTGCCCTATCTATGCCTGAAATGTTTTGGTCAACCATATGGTTTACAGTATCCTATGCTGTCATACCTTTTCTACTTGGGACCATGTTCTTCTATCAGACTGAAGTGTTACGACTTGACTCATCAATTATTGGCTTATCAAAGGTGTTTGGGCAACTGACTCTCTTGGCTTGGAGCATGTCATACAACAAGTACTTCAAAACAATGTCCGCCCGGAAGGTCCTAATCAGTTCTGCAGTTTGTCACAGCACTCATAATGTTGTCAGATGTGTTCTTCGTTCAGGAATATACAGAAAGGTTGGAATACCAGACTCCATATACACAATTGTCTTTTCCGGGTTGCTCGAGGGTCTTATATTTTTCAAGGTGCTGCCCTTCAGTGTCCATATTGCAAAACTTTGCCCTGCTGGTTGTGAGGCGTCTGTAATGGCCTTTGCCATGTCTGCACTTGCCCTTGCCACTATCGTCAGTGGCTATCTTGGAGTTGCTCTTGCTGCCTTCATGGGAGTATCAGGAGACGATTTCTCAGCACTGCCAGCTTGCCTGTTCATTGAGGCTGTGTGCACAGTGCTGCCACTATGTTGCTCGTCTTTGATCAAAGAGAGAAGAGAAAAGGAGAAGAAAAAGAAGAGTAGAATACATATATATGATCTGGAGATGATGTAACGCTCATTGTCGGGCTTTGCCCTCTTCCTTTTGGTCTCATTGCTGTTTCATTATGTGATCATAGCCTGGAGAAACAAAATAGGAGAAGATTAGATTTGTCCGGTGTTAACACCTCTAAGGCTTCTCAAGAACTATCGTCAAACAACGAGAGCATATATATGTACATACATGCGTACCATTCTTCTACAGATTTAGTATTAATTTATGTAACTAGTTATGTCTTTTTTTTTTATGTAATGGTTTGCCTGTTACATGTGTTTTATATGGACACTTTAATTTGCCTCACTGAGTGCTTGTACCTTATTCCTCAAAAAAAAAAAAAAAAAAAAAAATGTACTACGTATTATGGTGGCAAACTGTTTGATGATGGATATCAAACCATTGTTCTGTCTAGAATGTAGCCTCAAGATATTAATATCACAGAGGCTTGTAGGTACTGCGAAGGAAAAAAAAAAAGGCCAGATTCAACTGCAATGATCTTATCTGCTTGCTGCGTTATTTCTGTAGCCATTCACATATGTTCTTTTTAAACCTCACTTACCATAATTCGGGAATACGGGTAGGCTCGGGGGTATTCATTGAATCCCCATAATTTTGCTAATCAATGGTAATCAACTATAGATGTCGCATTAGGTTGAAGCAGTCAATTTCCTTTATCTTATACTCCCTTTATTTCAAATTAAAGACATTTTGGCATTTTTAGGTGTATACCTATTAACTTTTGATAAGCACTTAGATATACAATATGTCTAGATACATAGCGCCACCACAACATCTAATGCTACTCCAGCTGTATGTATTTTTTTAAAAAAGCAATGTATGTATTTTTTTTAAAAACATCTTATAATTGGAAATGAAATTGGAAATGAAAATACATGTTCTTCAAAATCGCGAGAAAACGCTACCACAACACCTACCTTATATATAAAATACTGAATACACGTTCTTCAAATCCGGAGATAACACCACGAGGTTCATTTCCTAGTGTTGAATTTATATTCAATTAAACAAGTTGGACTGCGTTCAACTCAAGTTGGAACTGCAGATGATGCTACTCCAGCTGTCATCATATAGTGAAGGGCCTGAGTTTTTGCTGCAAGCAGAGAACAACTTTGAAAAATAAGGAAGAACAAAACCCACAATGCCCATACACACTATCATATTAAAATTGATGAATACAATTCGCATTTGTAATTGATATTGGCTCTACAAGAAAAGAAACGCTAAATGCTTGTTCCTTGAGAATTACATTCAAACTCTGGAACTTGAACAAACAACACAAATTATTCAACGTCATTCACTATTTCTGTTGAAAATGCAATCAACACCTACACTAGCTGTTAACTACCAGAAAATCAGCACCAATTGGTAGATGATCGCTAGGATGTTGAAAGTTGGGCAAGCCTCCTTTTACATCCTCAGAATCCCCTCGTGGTAAACAAAGTAGGCTAGTAGGTTTTATTGAACTACCATCTGACAAGAATATGTAGTCCAGTGTTCCAGTAAAACCAGGAGTGTAATTTGTGTACTCTGGCTCCCCCTCCATTCGCAGCATAAAGGCTGCGTAACTTGATTGGAGCTTCATCTGTAGATTCTAGGTTGGCAGATACCAGGTAATTGTATACCTGAAAATTGTAGTATTTAATCAGATGGGATAGACAAACTTGTATTGAACCCAAAATCAACACTGGTTAACAGATTTGTTATATCACGAAACCAATATGTGAGTTGCTGTTCATGAAGTCCCTTTCCAATATCGTTCAATAGAGCATGGATCTACAATTACGTCCATAAGTCCATTCATTATAAGATATTTTTGCATCCCAGGTATACATGTCCAAAAAAACGTAATACACACTATGGGATTTTTAATATAAAAAAAAGGACCTCTCAGAATCACATATATGATGAATCTAATTATACTTTGTATTACACTAGATAAAAATAATAGCAAAAGGGCATTATGGCGTTTTTACAAGTCAATCGGCTTCAGGAAGCAATGAAATAAATGCAAGGCATACCTTGTCACCAGGGGTCGAATTGAAGTCACCAGCAATGATCACTGAAGGTTTACAATTATATTTATTTGAGATGAGTTGCTCAAACTGAGATACTCTCGAAAAGAAGATATTTTGCCTGAGCCAACTTTACATCGATCCATTCTGGGTCCCTGCAGAATTATGCATCAATCAATATAGCTAAAGACCAAACACCACAAAAATACACAGTGAATTGTGAAAGAATATTCCAAAGCAAGTAAAAGTTTCTGTTTAACTTGCCAATAAATATGTGAGTTTGCCACAATTAAAATGTGATCACAAGGATCACTAAGCTTGAAAGCTGCGAGTAGACCAACACAGTCACGCTTCAATCTTACGCGTGGATCATTTGGATCTCCACGCTTGCTATTATCTGTCTTTGCATTCTTGTCTGGAAAAAGAGGGAGAAAAAACATCAGAGTATTAACGTCAAGCATCAGATCAGGCAACAGTCCAACAGATAAATCCAAAGTACAGGAAATAGCTGCAGTATGAAGTTAAAGGAGTTAACTCCTTAGACACTGATATATAATGCATCTCCAATGACTGCTTTATTAAGCGTTAGGAACAAAAGAAAAAAAAAAGCCAGTTCTAAAATTATAAGTAGCCTTTTTAGCACAAATTACAACTTTAAAGATTCATGATGGAGCACCCCACTGTGATTCACATGAGAATGAGATTATAGTAGTAGGATAAAATACAAGTCCAATTACCTTTTTCTGTTGAAGGATTATTTTCCAGGGCACTATTTACATGATCACTAGGAACGTATTTTTCCACTAAATCATTGTAATGTATTCCTTCTTTCTGCACCAGTTCTGCACTGAAAGGTAGGAGAGAGACAAAGAAAAGTGAATGAGGTGAAAATACTTCTGCAATGCACATAAAGACACTAAATCCTAGAAGAACCAACATGGTCCATATTCATCTTTCTAGATCACTGATCATTTATTTAGAAGAATTTGTTCGAAACTGAAGACACGTAGCTATTAATGATCAGTTTCCATCAAATCGTCTATATTAAATTGGCTCAAAGAACACATATTTTGATGGGTGAGGTTAAATCCTACTTTCTTTCCTCGGATCAGTAGCTGTTGTGACATGTTTAAGGGAAATTATTAATACCTTTTAGGTTTATAAAATATACCACAGCCATCTCGTTTATCTCCAGATCGTTGAATGTAAATACTTGAATATCCAGAGTTTTCCATATTTTTCTTGTAGAAGGTATCATACTCATCCAATTCCTGTGTGAGTCACATGAATTATATATTGCTTACAAATATGAACCAGAAGAGAATCACTCCACACAGAAAAGAAAGACCATTGGCATTGATAGTAGGTATGCCAGCATCCCAAAAAACTTATTTGTGAACAAATAGGAAAATGATAATTTTGAACTAAATATGATAGCTGCAATTTAGTTGGGCAAAAACCAAATTCAGTTTCTGAGAGGAAAGTAAAATTAAGACATACTGGCCTAACATTACATTACAAACCCTACTGGGCCATTTCATGTATGCCCTCTGGTATTAGAAGTCGTTTAGGACAGCGACACGGTCTCCAAAACACAACTTTGAGCTCTTATTATTATAAAAATATTTATGAAAATGTGATATATGTATACTTTTAACAAAGTATTTTTTAAGACAAATCTACTCATATAATTTTTACATATATAAACTCAACAACTTAAAAGTTATTCATGATTTATATTCCCCCCAAACCTTGTCCAAAACGACTTCTAATACCATCCCGGAGGGAGTATGCCATCTAGTGAGAGGGTGGAATTGTTTCGTAAGATAAAAAAGAAATAAACACCATTACTATTCAATCTTGCAACCCCTTGACTCATTGTCAGCATAAGCACAGATATCGTATCATAAGCAAATGAGGTTTGCTACTGCTCCTGGGTGCCAAGCAACAAAAGGAGCAGCTGTGGACAGAGGACAAAGACAGGACAGCCACGAATATAGAGAGGACTCAAGAGGACAGGAAGAGAAGAAGCGGATTTCTCCTTTTTTCTTTTGGACAAGATGGCACACACAAGGTAGGATGTGACTTCCTCTGATCAATAATGCCACATCAGCAAAATCTTGGATTTTTTTTTTCATATTCAGTGACAAAATTTTGGGTGCTATAAAACCCAAGATAACAAGAATAAGATCTGAACTGAAAAGCCAACATATTCTGCAAAGTAACAATAAACACTGCAGAACTTTGTATGACCACACAAGGACATAACATAAATGGGTGTTACTATATGTTAAAATTTCACATATGAAAGACAACCTGTATGCACATGAGGTCAGCATCAAAGCTCTTCAGTTCTGTAAGAACAGCTTTCGATCGAGATTTCCACCTATTTTGCAAACATGAAAGAGGAATACAAGTTAGGGGCCATGTTGTCAATACTTGTGACAATTAAATAGTACAATGTATAGTACTCCCTCCATTCCAAATTATAAGTCGTTTTGGATTTCTTAGACACATAGATTTTACAATGAATCTAGACATAGCATATATCTAGATACATAGAAAAAATATGCATCTACAAAAGCCAAAACAACTTAAAATCTGGAATGGAGAGGAGTATATATGTTTAAAAGTATAAATAATGTATTGCTTAGCAAACACATCATCCAGTTTGATTAAGATCTGCTGGTTCATGGACCAAATTTGTATATTTCAATATCACTTTGTTACACTTATGAAGCCTAGTTCAAGTAAGCCACGTGGAAATAGTTGGCTAAGGAAATGTCAACAATTTGTACGAGTATACAGCATTCGAACCATATATGGTTTCTCAGACGCTATAAGCACTGTGACTATAAGAAAAATCCAATAAACAGCATAAACGGCTCGTCAATCAAGAGCTTACTTGAGGCACGCAGATGGAGAATGAGGAAAAAACGTACTCTTAACATAAACCTGCAACACAGATCAAACTATTAGGCACGGTTAGCAACCCACCATCATCCACCTATGCCAGAAAGCTAAGCAAAAACAGAACAGACCTGGGCCAAGATGTTGTAAGAGACCAGCCGGAACTTGTACCCAGCAGCCCCTGGAAGCCAAAGCCCGAAACTAATATTAGCATCGATCGCACAGGAATTCCACAGTAGCAAGTGTCAGTGATTAGCTTCTTTGAGATTTCAGGGCTGACCGGCATCTGTTTGGGATTCAATTTGCTCCGTAGGGAGAGGGGCGAACCTGGGATGCGCCTGCGTGCTCATCCGCCGCTTGCAAACCCTAATTTTGCGGATCCGCTGAAGCGTTAGAACGAAGAGGGCAAGAGAGGAAAGAAGGGGCAGGTTTAGGGGTGGGATGGGAATGCCCTCACGGGAGAATGGAGAGCCGCCGGTCACCGGCAGGAGATGGGCTGGCCGCGGTTCTCGAGCAGCGACGGACGAGGAGGAGAGGGAGGAAAGCTGCCCACGACGTCTGCGGTTTTAGCATCGAGGCGCTCCTCTCTGATAGGTTCCCCGGCTTGTTTCGCCGCCGCCGACACGGCTCCGACGAGGCGACGATGGGGATGTTTGAATCTGATCTGAAAAGCGGGTCCCAGCTGTCAATGGCTCGTATGCTGTGTTCCCTTCGTCCCAAATAAGCGTCGCTATTTATTCGTCTCCGTGAAAATCCGCAACTATAAAAAAGAGTAAAGACTTCTTTTTTTGATGTGGTAATGGGAAAAGGAAACCGCCGTCTAGGCAATCCCCGTCCGTTTTCACCGTGCTTCCCTCACGCTTCCACACCATTACGACCCTCTTCTTCGCTTACCCACGCGGGCATCCTCCCACGGAAAGTTGAAATTCTCTCCTCCCTCGAGCGCTCCCCTCCCTCTCCCACACGATCCAAATAAATCGCCGCTCCATCGCTCTCTCGAACGGACGGGTCCCCCACCACCTCATCGCGGCGACACCGCCCACACCCACCACTCGATCTCCCTCCACCCCATTCGGTGCCACAGATCGCTTCGGCGCCCGCCGCCGCGGTTGCCCCGCCTAACAGGAGCTCTAGGTGAAAACGCCGAGGAGGGCCCGGCAACTACTCCAAGAACTACGCCGTGGCAACTCCCAATTGTTTCTTTCCAAATCCCGAATCGCCGTTTCTTCCAAATCGAGAGTGGGACGGTCAAACGGATCAAGGCAACGGTCATGAACTCCTGCATCTAGAGTGGGATGCACTTTGGTGGATCAAGTCAACGACATGCCCATGGGTCACCGGTCTAGCATCCGCGCACATCATTTACTTTGTGTTTCCGGTCATTTTTTTTTTTAGTCGCTCACTTTCAATTTTTTGCCACTAATTTAGATACAATTCATTCACTTGCATCCCTCGCGGTTTGATTTGTGTTATGGCCCTCATTAGTTGTCGATTTGGAGTGTGCTCTAATAGCAAAAGTGGAAAACATTGTTTCCCTCGTTTACTAAAAACACTAAAGACAAGACATCGTTTTGGTGTGTAAAATTTCGCCTCACCCTCTCCACGATCTTGTCACGCCACGATCGCGATAGAAAAGGAAACCACCATCCAAGCAATCCCCGTCCACTTTCACCGTGCTTTCCCCCACAAAGCTACACCATCGTGACCCTCTTCCTTTACTTGCCCATGCGGCATCCTCCTCTCAAATCTCGGGCAAGACGCCATCGCACAACATGAAACTCTCCTCTCCCTCCCCCTCTCCCACACGATCCAAAAAACGGCGCTCCATCACTCTCCCACACGGATGGCCCCCCCATCCTCATCGCCACCGCCCATTCCCACCGGTTTATCTCCCTTCGCCCCCTCGGTCATCGTAGCTCATCGCTCCGCCACCGCCACCCGTGCCTGCCTTGTCTACCAGGAGCTCTAGGCGCAGCAGGCAAAAAAGGGGCCTCGCAATTGCTCTGAGGACTACGTTGTGGCGGATCCCAACCTCTTCAGTCTCGAATGGCCATTTCTTTCCAAATCAGACGCAGTCGACTCCTTGCATAAGGAGTGAGATGCGCTCAGGCAGGTCAAGGCAACATCGTGGCCATGGGTCACGAGGTCCAACATCCACACTCATCCTTTTCATTTGTGTTTCCAGTCATTTTTGTTCTTTCTCAATTTGTTGTTGCTACTGTTCCGCCCTCGATTTGGATATGATTAGCATTCACTTGCATCCTCCGACAATTTGATTTGTGTTAGGTTGATGACCCTCATTAAGTGTCAATTATTAGTGTGCTCTCTGATTGCATAAGTGCAAAACAATGTTTTCCTTGTACTAGATCCTCTTTGGGAAAATGAGTTCAGACGTTCAACCACTCTTGTTGATCTAGAGCATAACGTCATGTGTGTGTGTGGCTACATGTGAGATTTCCCATCTGCTGATCTATTGCCTCTTTTGTATTTCGGAGGTTCTTGCATTGCATGTTAATCCCCTTTTTCAATAATGTGCTTTTGTCATGTCCCCAAAGTCAGTTTATGCCACTAATCATTTTAGTACCATTCATTTTTATTACTAGCTGTAAAAACATTGGTCGTTAATCCTTTTATGTCATGTTATACTTAGTTTTTGAATTATGTGCTCTTTTTATAACATTTGAGATTATTCACATAATTTTGAATGCTCATTTTAGTTCATGCGAAAAATATTGTGTGCCATTACTGATAAGTGATCAAAGAAGAGCAAGAATCCAATTGGGTCCTATATAAGTGAAGGCCGAGTCATTTGCAAGGTTCCATGCATACATGCAAAACATATGTAATCACATATGCAAAAATGCAACGGATTCTGGTGTCATGACCTAATATTGCATTAGAGATTAGGTGTCAGCTCAACATATTTAACTGGACACCCAGATCATTAGGGCTAACTTCCAAATATATATTTTTAGTTTTTCCATGGTGACATTATATTCGTGCATAAAAAAATCCTATCAATAGACGTCCTAGTGCCATAGTTCTTGCACCTTCCTTTCATTGCAAGTTT
The DNA here is from genome assembly GCA_015847255.1 of Hyparrhenia diplandra. Taxonomy (NCBI): domain Eukaryota; kingdom Viridiplantae; phylum Streptophyta; class Magnoliopsida; order Poales; family Poaceae; genus Hyparrhenia; species Hyparrhenia diplandra. Next base: position 89,284 of record JADLZK010000277.1, on the reverse strand, counting down.
GTATGCACTTCTAACAAAGTTCTTTCCATAGTGACATGATATTTAATGATATGAAAATCATTCTTGACTTGAGGTTAGGACTGCCATAACACCAACTAAACTGCACTCCATCTAATTTTAATTCTTGGTGATCCGAATACTCCGTATGCTGCCCCTAGCTACGAACGCCAATGAACTAGCCGTTCAGCCGTCACACTGCACGAGCACTTAGAGCATGGCTAATAGTAGAAAGGTAAGTCTTTGGGAGACACCGAACCCAAGTCTAATAAACCAAGCTATACAACAATTTATCTCTTAGTTGGCCGCAAAGTTTAACCCGCCATTATTATTTGTTTCCCTTCTCTTTCCTATTCTCTCCTCACATCCATATCTATTGGGACCCACTAATATCTGTCGACGCATCCGTCTTGAACTTGGTCTTGCCCTAGACAAGAAGCCCAAGCTCTCTTCTCTCTCTTCACTTCTCCCCTCCACATCATCAAAATCGCCGGGCGACTGAATGGGGAAAGGTGGAGAGATAATGTCAATGCTCGGTTATCATTGTACCTCTTATGTAAAAAAATCGTAGATACAGCAGAGGCCGTACAGGGCCACACAGGCACAGCCTACACCACGTGAGCGAGCTCACAGCCTCACACACGTGGCTGGGCACACGGCCACGAGAGGATTTCGAAACCGAGAACCGGTGCGCCGTGCGCGCTTGCTCGCGGACTGGATCCAGCCATCCGCCGCGCGGCGTCGAACACGCGAGCACGGGTGCTGCTGCACCTGCACGGCTTCCTCATCCAGGCCAGGCAGGCTCCACGAGGCGGCAACCTTTTGGATGGAGCCATCATGGCCCGCGGGGCGCGGCCGGTTGCCATGGTGCGTGGGCGGCAGGGGGCCGGGAATGCGGCAGATGGCTGGCTGGGCCCCGGTCGCTGGTCGGTCTCGGTCGTCGCCGTTTCCCGTAGCCTCGTCTCGTGGCGCCACATGCGGACAAGCTGCTGCGGTTCTTGGTCGTCACGCCGCTACAGCGCGCTGCCTGCCCCAAGGCCCCAAGGCCAGCTCGGCTTGACTGGCGAGCGGGATCTTGTGTGCAGCCTGGGGCCCGTTCAACGGTTCTGTCCGTGCAGGCGTGCAGACTGCGGTGCAACATCGATTTATCCCCTTCTCGGCTCTTGAGTCTTGACTATTGACTCACTTCATCTAAATAAAAAAAAATTACTTTTACCGCGAGTTTAACAAAATGTCGCAATCGAAAGAGTTGAGGCTGGTGAGAGATGATCCCAACAGTTGAGAAGGGGTAACGTCGTTATTAGCGACATAAATAAACCATACTGTACAAAAACATTATAGAACAGTTACTACGTACATAATTCGTTTTTATATACAAACACTGAGTATGCTGTCATGACGTGATGTTCATATTTTTGCATGCTTGGCTGTGGACACTGCCCTAGCTTGCCGAATAAAAACGGGACACTGAAATCTCCTCTTCACCTACTGGTACCGAAATTTCTGATAACAACTCCGTATATAATAATAATTTAAAAAATGGCCAGTTCGCAATATTTATGAATTCATCCCATGCAACACTCTGTCCCTCCACTGCATCCCACCCACACCACACCCACTTCATTCAAGCAGCCAGAAGAACCGATAAAAAAAATAGTGGAAATGGTAATAATAATTCTTTAACGCAAGAAGCGAAGGGCTGTCGCGGCGAACGAGGCGATCGGCATTATTGCACACTCAAAAACTCCACAAGGCGGCAGTGGTAGGAGTAGACGCCATTATTATCGGACGAGTAACCAACCATCCAATCAAACAACACTGGAATCGAAGGGAAGGACGCATCGCATCGGGCAATTTTACCGAACCTCCCTCCTCCCTCCTTGCCTGCCTGGCCTGCCTGGCTACGCTAGCGTTGTCCGTCTGACGCTAGGAGGAGGAGGAGGAGGAGGAGAGAGCGCAGGAAGCTACAGCGGCCGAGGAGGTCCCCGTTGCGCGCCCACCGAGGCGGCGAGGCGTCGCGCATGCGGCCACCCGCACCCAGGCGCCGGCACGGGGGAGTGAGGCGTGCAGGTCGAGCAATGTCGGGCGGTCTGGGCCGATCCGTGGATCTGTAGGCGCGGCGAGGTGTTGGCTTGGCTGGTGCGTGCGTGATGGGATCTGGGAGCAGCAAGGCCGCCACCACCACATCCTCCGCCTCCTCCTTCTCGTCGTCGCGCCCACGGCGGCGGAGGCGGGCGGCGAGGTTAAGAGGCCGAATGGGAGCGGGAAGGTGGGGAGGGGAAGGGGAAGGGGAGGAGCCTGCTGCCGCTGCCGAGCTCCTCCTGCTTCTGTGGCTCCACGACGCCGTGCGAAGGCGACGCTTCCGCGGCAGCAGCAGCAGCGGCGGTGGACGTCGAGGTAAGGGGTGTTTGTGTTTCATTTCCCTGAATCTGTGCGTGTTGGTGGAATGAGGTGGATCGGGGCGAAGGAAGGGTGTCTTCACGGATGGAATGTGGATACTACGTGGTAGATCTTGTCGTTGTGAATTCGTTGCTTCGTGAATCGAGCAACTGGCCTCGGTTTCTGAGCGAGCATTTCTGGGGAATTGTTTAATGACTTCATAATTCCGTTTCAAATTTCAGTAACTCAATTTTGAACCTTCTTTTTTAAAAAAAAAATAATAATAAATTGAAAACTGAGTTCTGAACTTCTGATTGGTTGGATGTACCACAAAAATTTGGTTCCGTTAATTATCCTCTCTCTTTGATTGCTGTCTGGTTTCAACCATAGTACTAAAATGTACTCCTTGTATATGAACTATGAAGCACTAAAATGTACTTTGATTTATGAGTGAATAGCATAGCTTGTTGGAACTAGATATGTTGCTTGGTTGGAATTCTAAGCTTCGTCTATCTGTAATTTCCTGAATTGTGTTGCTGTTACAGTTTTAAATCAAAGGCTCCATTGCTGCTATAGTTAAATGATGATGATGCATTTGTATGTTTCTAGTGTAACAAAGGAGATGAGACTGCAAGCCTGCCTTCACTCACTCACACGGCAAAGTCTGATGAAGATGTTCTTGCAATGCCTAAATCTCGTCACGGTGAAGGGGTAGCAGCACCTTCATCAGATAGTGAAAGAGATCAAGATGATGATGTGCTACAGAATGCTGCTGCCACTAGCACATCAACAGCGGCCAATCAATTGTCAAATCCTTCTGGGAGGTCAAGACCACGTTTTGGTGTCAACTTTGGGTTGAGTAGAGCTGTCAGCTTGGGATCATCAGTAGCCTGCTCTATTCTGTCATCTGGCCTCCCGACTTCTGCTAATCCAGGTGAAGGTCGGCGAGATGTGGATGACTCTTCTGATACAGGCATCTCCCAGCAGGGTAGTGCACCGACTGCTGGGATTGATTCGACTCTAGATATGCTTAGAGATAGTGTCACGGCACAAGCTAGAGCAGCTCGTCAGGCTAGGAGAAATCTGCTAGAATCAGAAGATGCTAGCTTGAGGAGCTCCTATAGAAGGATGGGATCTCAGGAACCTTTTGAAGGAAGTGTTCGGTTTAGCCGAACATTAAGTGTTGGGCGGCTTCGGGATAGAGTTCTCAGGCGGCCTCCATTCTCAGATGGGCTATTCACCCCTTCACTTCTTTACGATAGGGCAGTATGGCCATCTGGAAATTCTAGTGCTAGGCAAGAATCAGCGGTAATGCAAAGGACTAATTCAGACCGGAGTTCAGAACCACGGTCTGATCCTTCAACCAACGATCTATACAACATGAGCTCTGAGAGGCAGACCAGTAATAGCGACCTACTGGAGCGCAGATCAGCTTTTCTTGAGAGGAGGAGGAGGATAAGATCTCAGGTAGTTTGAAGTTTAACTTTATTTCAGCACTTGTTATACTTATTACCTCAAGAATTATAAGTTTATAATGTTTGCTGTCTTAATAGGTCAGAGCTCTGCAAAGGTTGGGCAGCAGGTTTGAAAATTTATCAGGTCATGAGAGGTCCTGCATACTATCCGGTCAGCATAGAACAGGAAATTGCAACTGCAGAACAGGCAGTCGACAAGGCAATCCTGATGAAGAAACTGGCACAAGGGCTAGCATATCGAGAATTGTTATGTTAGCAGAAGCACTTTTTGAGGTATGTTGTTCAAATATACATACTCCCTCTGGCCAAAAAAGACTGTAATTTTCACTTTAATGAGACAACATTCTCATGTTTGATCAAATATATACAAAAAAGTACTAATATTACGATGTATAATAGGTATCATTAGATTAATCATGGAATATATTTTGATAATAAACTTATTTGGATATACAAAAGTTTCACTTAGTCCAAATCTAGGACTACATTCTTTTTGGGATGAAAGTAATAGGTTTGTTGTTCTTGATTGGAGAAGGATACTAACCTGCATCCTTATGGTTATGAGTTTCAGGTTCTGGATGAAATCCACCACCAATCTGCTGCGTTATCATCATCAAGACCATCATTTTCTTCAATTGGATCCGTTCCTGCTCCTAGGGAGATTGTTGAGCGTCTTCCTGCAAAAGTGTATAGGAAACCATTGAAATACCAGAGCGAGGAAGCTGCACAGTAAGACATTATGGCCTATTTAGAATAATCTTTGGAAATTTGTTACGTAATTATGTGAATTTTGAACAGGTTTAGTATTATGTTTCACTGTTTCATAAATATGACACGTTATTTTTAGTGTGTTAAACTCCTTCCAGAGCAGTCACTATTATTTGCCCATAAAGTTCGTTGTCTAAACTCAATCCTAATTTAAGCAAGCGATACTAGGCTAGATACAGCATGGTTATACAGCATTCTGATGAATGCACTTGATTTGTGATCACATGGGAGATTGGAGGAACCTAAGACTTCTCACTAGGCATGCCAAGTTCCCAATTTTGCTTACACCTTCATATATTTCAATATACCATTCAAAGCCTAGTAAAATAATTATTTTATGTGTGGAAGGGCATGCATTGAAAAGTTTGCAATACACATGTGGTATCTACACTATACAACTGCCATTTAAGTTGGTGGTTTATTTCCAGCTGTATAGAACCTATAAGTTTTATGAGTGTGAGTGTTGGATTATTTTGTGGGCACTTATCCTTGTAACCTTGCAACCACGTATTGTTGTACGACTTATCATTTCTTTTATCTATGCAGATGCTATATTTGCCTTGTTGAATATGAAGAGGGAGACTGTCTCCGTATACTTCCATGCCATCATGAATTTCATCTAACATGTGTAGATAAATGGCTAAAGGAGATTCACAGGTATTCATCCTCTTATTTAACAATGAGCATCCTTTACGGCTGTAAAAAAATGTTTTTTTAATCCACATCTAGGAAAAGAAACTGTAGAATCAGCATGCTATAATTATCTCCTTAACATGGGAGCTCTGTAAACTGTAGCTATACCTTGTTATTTGTGTGATGTTTGGAGACTTTTGACATTATCTAACATGAAATCCAGATGCTATGTAATGGTAAACCTGTTAGTTTCCTGCAAAGTATTTGGACCACATTTGGTGTAAAGTTGAATAATGAGCCAACATTTTGGACACCCCAAAATCTGATATTTACTGCCAGTGTGAAGTATGGACTGAGAGTTGAGATGTGGTATATATGTTAGGCCTTATGTGGTATAGCAACAAACCATGAATGTCTTTTTTTTTCCTCCAGAGGCTAAAGTTAACCATGTCTTGGACACCCCAAAATAAGATGCTCAAATAATAATGCCCGTGCCGTTTAAATTCTCCTTGACCTTGTTACTGAAGTTTTACCCTTTTCTTCTGAAACTATTGCTGAGCTTCACTGAGCCTCAAAATTACAGAACAGGTCTGGACTTTAATGTTAGATGTTAGTATCTTTACTGGAAACATCTTGCTGCCTTAAGACTGAGAACCTAAGGCTTAGCTCTACTCTTGAGTTGCTAAATGAATTAGCTCCATAAAATATGCATTTATTGTATCGTACAGTAAATATCTGCTGATGCAGTTACTTTTATGCTGATATGAATTTCTATCTTGTTTTCTAGGGTTTGTCCACTTTGTCGTGGCGATGTCTGCAGATCTGATGCACCGATTAGAAAGGTCAGCTGATTCTGTCTCTTGAGAATGCAGCTTCTTACAGCGAAACGTGGAGCTCCTGGCATGGTTCTCTGAACCAATTCCGATAGAACCTGCAAAAGTTCTGCAGGTGTTATTTTCATTTTCTCCTCTCTTCTACTCAGAACAGCTCAGGATGCTCCTGTATTCTATGGAAAATTTGCATCGCAGTCATCCCATTATGAAACTGATGACTGCAATGGTGAGTTTAGGATTCTTGTATGGTGGCGAGTTTGTTGATATTGGATTGTTGGCTTCCGTTTCCTTATACCCGATGTGATGTTTGAACAAAGTGGAGGTGATTGATGTCGGGTGCAGCCCACTGCAACTAGCCAATCTGGATTCAACTTTTTTCAAATCGGTTATATTTCCCTATTTTTGAACAGGGACTAAAATCTTAAGATGTTGCCATCTTAAGTTCCATCGTTTCACTTTTCACTCATCAGAGAAAGTACTAGCACTTTCCGGTCTGTTTGGATGGAGGAATGAAAAACACAAGAATATGAAAAAAAAGGCAAGAATGGAAGGTAAGCATAGTGGAAAAAACGCATGAAAATAAGAGGGAGCGTTTGATCGTTTGGAACACTCTCCTTGGAATTTTTAACACAGGAATTGCAAAGCATATGATTGATAAAAGACACTTTGTTGACGAAGAGCTAGGGTTTCACGCCAAACACACCGGAGGGTCTTGGGCGCACAAAGGTTGCACACAACCTTAAACCTTAAAACACCGCGACCGTAGCGTGATTGGCCGACCGAGGGAGACCGCGTGATTGGCGATGGCAAGAACCTCGAACGCGGAGACCGTTAGGGATGCCCTAGGTATAGCTCGCCGACGGCTGGAAGAACCTCCGAACGCACCTCCGGGAAGACCCGTCGGGAGGAAGCACTGAGGGATGCCCTAGGACCCGGCAAGGCCGCCTAGAACGCGGACGAAATTCGCGGAGAACGCCGCTGAACCGCAAGGTTGAGGTGAGGTTGACCTACAAGCAAAATGGTAGTAGATGTGTTTGTCGATTGGACATATATGAGATCAAATCATCCATAAACCTCTTATTATATAGAGGAGGGTGGCCTTTTAGGAAATTGTCCAAAACGTTCCCAAACATCAGGACTCTCCAAAAACCAACCCAATATAAAATCAGTTCGGAATTAAGAAAATCACGGGCGTAGATTGCGAGGGTGCCGGATGCTCGATTTGTGAGCGCCACGCCGGACGCAGTCCAAAGAGCTCGCAACGGCAGGGTCATCGGACGCTGCGCCAGTAGGGCCTAGCGTCCGGCGCATCCCCTTGACGCAGCCGCAGAGGCTCGCAAATCGGGCCACCGCCGGACGCTCGATCATTGCGAACCGCCGGACGCGCTGTGCCAGCGTCCGGCGCGTCCGCCTCCTTGATTCCGTGTCACCGGACCGTCCGCCGCTTTGGCGCCCTCGCTGGGCGCTATTCAAGCGTCCGGCGCTTGTCACACCGTGACTTGTCGTCTTTTTCGTCATATTTCTTGGTTTTGTTTGACTTCTTTGACTTTTTGACCCTCATAAAATTTGCAATGCCTTAGTTCAAGTCAATTTTGGGTGTCAACACACTTAACACATAATGACATTGGAATCTGTAACACAGGAATATGTTTTTGTTCTTACTTGCTTTGTTTGGATTTATTTGATTTGTCATCAACCCCCAACACACGATGATTGCGAATACACTATATAGCTTGATGAAGCAGCGAGAGTAAAACTAGCATTTGCATTCTGATATGGCTTTGCAATTATTTCCCCCCAACTATGTTAACGGTAGCATACTGCCTGGCTGCTTAATTATGAGCCCCTACTAGAGTTGATAACCTCTATTGCAGGCTTTAGCGATTTGGTTTCTGAACACGATTCATCGCCATCTGACTAGACATAGGTGTTATGAATATACTGTACAGGATGATCTCATCCTAACCACCGCATGTGGTTCCTTATCAGTCAAGGCACAACCGCATAGGAGTTCCTTCCCGCATGATTTGCATGCACGGAAACTTCCATAGCCACGTAACGTGTGTATGAGGTTACGGTGACTTAACGGTGAAGTTTTCTTCTCCTCTCCCCCCCTATAAATATAACCCGTGATCAATGAATAAAGACGACGAGTTCATTTGCCTATATTGTGTCTCTTTTTACTTTCTCACAGTTATACTCGCAACAATAGGGTCCTCGTCCTTGACCTTCCGAGTGCCTAGGTCATCCGAACTAAACAAGTGATTGGAATTTATTAGTCGACGGTATGAAACAGTGGCAATCGCCAAAGGCCGTGGAAGGACCTTTTTTATCTAGCTATTTAATATTTTAATTCATGATGCGAATTCCAAGAGATATTTAATTTATGCAGGAGTATAAGACTATTTTGAAAACACCACATAGAGGATGTGGGGTTGCTTCGATTTTTCACATAAAAACTTGTATTATGTATTCTGTGCTAACCTTTCATGATGTGTTAACAACAATGCAATAATGTTAATGGTCTACAAACAAAATTTGCTTTAAATATCATTTGTAGCAAAATGAATGTAAAAAATAGTTAAAGTGACTTATAATTTAGAATCGGGGAGTAATTATCATGATGTCATTTTTTGTTTTTAAGTATTTTTTTTATGAGTGAAATGCACCTGAATTTGCAAAGATTGTGTCAAATAGTTCCATGGACTTATAAACCGGACATCCCGGCCCCTCCAAGAGCATCTCCAAGAGTTTTGCAATTGGGTTTGGCATTTGCAAAATTTGCCAAAAAGCTGAAAAACCACCCTCCACCGGTTTGCAATTGTATTTGGCAAATTAGTGACCTTTGGCAATCCAGGGAAACATTTGGCAAATTTGCGTGCGATCCTGCCTTTGGCATTTGCGATCGAAGCCCGTGGGCCGCGACTGTTGTCCCTTCGATGCTTTGCCGGGCGACTATTTTTGTCCAATGATTGATGCTCCTGCCGTGCATGGTGTTAACCTTGCGATGGCGGCCAGCGCACGGTTGCATATTTTTGTCCAATGATTGATGCTCCTCGCTTGGAGATGCTCTAACTTGTGAATCCGTTCACCCCTGGTCCCGGCCGTGTTTTGCATGACTTGCATGACGGTTTTGCATGGGCACTTTGTAGCGATGATGACATCAACACTCCTTTTTAATTTGTGAAATTGATATCTTTTTATCCAGGGATCTAAATATAACAAATAATATATCAATTTTGATCGTCCCCGATGAGCTCTTTGCAATGGTGCACTCCGTTTTGTTATTTGAGATAGTTTTATTTCGTGTAAAATTAAATATTTCTATAAAACAAGTGATATATTATTCTCACTTGTTATAATGCATTTCACTCTTTTTCATTTCTTGTTATAATGCATTTTTTGAGATTTTTTATAATGCACGAGTATAAAAGAAAGGGAAAAGGACCCTTTGAAAAAAAGATTTTTTATTAGTCGACGGTATGAAACAGTCCCCACGCCAAAGGCCGTGGAAGGACCTTTTTTTATCTAGCTATTTAATATTTTAATTCATGATGCGAATTCCCTTCTTCTTTAATTTATGCAGGAGTATAAGACTATTTTGAAAACACCACATAGAGGATGTGGTAGTCATAGAAACTTGGTTGGACCTATTTTTTTTCACATTTAAAACTTGGGCTTGTAGTTCCCGCTAACCTTTTTCTTTATCAACAATGCAATTAATGTTGGGTGTTCCTCAAACAAAATTTGCTTTAAATATTATTTGTAGCAAAATGAATGTAAAAAATCGTTAAAGGACTTATAATTTAGAATCGGGAGAGCGTGCTCATGATGTCATTTTTTGTTTTTAAGTGTTTTTTATGAGTGAAATGGAGGCGTTGCCAACGCCGGGGAAAATAGTTCCATGGACTTATAAACTCCGCATCCCCCGAAGACCTTCTCCAAGAGTTTTGCGATTGGGTTGGAGAGTTTTCAAAATTTGCCAAAAAAGCTTCATCATCTTCGCCCGGTGAAATTGTATTTGGCCCCTTTTTGTCTCAGGATGCGGATTTGGTTGTGGGTGTTGCGCGTTGAGGCTGGCTGGATTTGGCTCGGTTTTGCCTCGGTGGCGATTGTCCCGTCGGGCGAGCTCTATTTTTGTCCAATGATTGAGGAGTTGGGGTGATGCCCTAACTTGATGGGCGATCACCGACGGCTTCATCTATTTCGACTCCTTGCAAAGCCACCGTGCGATGGAGCTTCTTCAGCTCATGGTGTTGCCCGATGTCTTTTTATCCGTGGTGACTAAATATAGCAAATATATATCGGGTTTGATCGGATTCATGGAGGACTTAGGGACTTCGTTGTAATTTTCATTTTCTTTAGGGTCCTTTTCGTGAAGTTTGGTTAAAACAACTGCATCTTATATCCTTGTTATAATGTATCTGTATTTATATTTCGTCTTGTACGTTTTCCTTATCTTAAATACAGATATGTATTATCAAAAAAAAAAAAAAGACCCAGTCACGAAGATTGAGTCTACGCGCCCATTTGAGAATATTGTGCCTAAATTTTAGACAGATAACTGAAATGGGCTCAGGTCAGGCCCGGGCCTGCCAATGCCAAGAAACCTGACAAAACCGGTTTTCCGACCCGGCTTGAAAGCACACGTTGTGACGTTGCTCCCGTTAAATTACATCTTCTTCCTCGTTCCTTGCCACAGGTGGCAGGTTTCACCCCGAACCCAGGATCCTCGCGTGGCGTCGCGTCTCCCAAACCCTAGTGCCATTGCAAAGCCCCGGAAGCCATGACGCTCGCGGGGCCGGGGCAGCTCAACCTCGACGAGTCGCCGTTATGGGGTTCCCGTAGCGTCGACTGCTTCGAGAAGCTCGAGCAGATCGGGGAGGGCACCTACGGGTACGCATGTCTCGAAATCCCCCCTCAATCAATTCCTCAATCCCGCGGGGACGCCACCCCGTCTGCGCCTCGCCGCAGTTTGTGCGGCCGCGTTGACTCGTTATAGTGATTATTGTTTCTAGGCAAGTCTTCATGGCCAAGGAGATGGAGACGAAGGAAATCGTGGCGCTGAAGAAGATCCGGATGGACAACGAGCGGGAGGGCGTAAGTATTCCCCTTCCCCTTCCCATGGCTCCTGTTAAAGTTCGTACTTGTCGTCGCGGCTTTCAACTTGTTTGAATCCGGCGCAGTTCCCTATCACGGCAATCCGCGAGATTAAAATCCTCAAGAAGCTGCACCACCAGAACGTCATCAATCTCAAAGAGGTTGTCACCTCACCAGGTCTGACAGTTATACCACGATTTCTTTTTTCAATGAAAATTTACCGCGAGTCAGGGCATTGTTCCTGCAAATTGTTTTCACGCAGTCTATATATTATTGGCTACTGTTAATTTTTTCAGGGCCAGAGAGAGATGAGCAGGGGAAGCAAAGTATGATTCTTAACAAAAACTACTATTGATTTTTTTTTTTTTTTTGCTTTATTTATTATTGAATAATTTTGATCTTGTTGTGATGTTGGATAGTTGAGGGCAGCAAGTACAAAGGGAGCATTTACATGGTCTTTGAGTACATGGATCATGACTTGACAGGGCTGTCAGATAGGCCTGCAATGAGGTTCAGCATACCACAGGTTAAGGTAAAAACCATCCATATGTGTGATGGTTATTGGTTGCCATGAGGTGTTGTTCGTGATCTAATGATAGCGATATGTCTGGTATGTTATGTACCAGTGCTACATGAGACAACTCCTTATGGGTCTACATTTTTGTCATATCAATCAAGTTCTACATCGAGATATTAAAGGTATATGGAAGACACTACTTCCTTTTCTAGATGTTATGACTTGCTCGTCTTTTTCACTAACATTGTATCTAAACATATATTCACTTTCAGGATCTAATCTCTTGATAGACAATCATGGTATCTTAAAGCTTGCTGATTTCGGCCTAGCGAGATCATTTTCAAATGATCACCATGCAAACCTCACTAACCGTGTTATCACCTTGTGGTACAGGTAGATGTTCTGTTAGTAGATCATTATTTGTATGCAAGCTATATACTGTATTACCTTGTTTTATATTCTTCTGATTTTGTTGGATTAATGATTTGCAGACCCCCAGAGTTGTTGTTGGGAAGCACACAATATGGGCCAGCAGTTGACATGTGGTCTGTGGGTTGTATTTTTGCAGAGCTTCTTTATGGAAAGCCTATATTGCCTGGAAAGAATGAGGTATGGTTTCTTGTAAGCTCTGATTCACCAACTTAGTTGTGCTAGCAATTCCTATTGACTGTAATGAGTTTGTTACTGGTCTGAGTGTCTGACATAGCCCATAAATAAAGTATGCAAGCCTAGAAATATCCTGATATCTGCCTTGTTTGGAGTTGTCTATTTTGAAATTAGGTAGGCAGCACTTTCTGATATGTATTATTTTGCTAATTCATCCTAGAAAAGCTTCGATGCTGCCACTTATTTGACTGAAGGAAACTTTAGATACTATTTTTTTGTCACAATTATCATCCAAACATTTTATGTTTTAAATGAATGTCATTTACCCCCGCTTATCCTCTTTTGTCTTAACTGAAGTGTTTATGGATGGGTTTTGTTGATAAACAAAAACTTGGGAATGTATGAGAAACTAGAACATGCATGCTATAAGAAACAAACTTTATGTGACATGTGTGGTAGTAATAGAAAAGCAAGGTTTCATGTTATAAAGTCATGTTAACTTGATTAAATGAGAAGCATAGGCATGCAGCCTAGTCATGACAATTTTCAATCACATTTGGATATGTTTGAAGATTGAGTATTCAAAATGAAGGCTGTGTGCTTGCGAATAGAAACATCAATGCATCTAAGTGGCCATTGTCTATCCTGGTTTTCTTAGAATCAGATAAGCTATTGCAATATTTTCTGTCTAGCACAGCAGCCCTCTCCCTAATAGTATGCATGCCCAATTAGTTTATGCAATCATTTTCCATTACTAGTGTACTCCCAAACATGTTTTTTTTTTTTTTTTTTAATTATGGTTATTATTAACAGACCTGCATCCATTAGTTCCATTTTGAAGCTTATATACTGATAAGTATGAACCTTGTTTTCTATTTTTGTGATGCAGCCGGAGCAGATGACAAAAATATTTGAGCTTTGTGGTACACCTGATGAGTTGAGCTGGCCAGGCGTCATGAAATTGCCATGGTATAATAATCTAAAGCCTCCTCGAGTAATTCCAAGACGTGTTAAGGAGGTTTTTAAGCAGTAAGTATTATACTTTGTATTCACCATGTTGTTTGCTTGCACTGCTTCCTCACATGTTTGTGATCCCAGTTTTGACCCGCATGCTCTGGATCTGATTGAGAAGATGTTAACACTGGATCCATCACAGGTACAATTGCTTCTTCTTACTGTTACCTAGTATTGATATATATTTTCCATGTGTATTGACAAATCTTGAGACCTGATTTGGCATGCCTTTACACTTTCCAGAGGATATCGGCAAAAGATGCACTTGATGCAGATTACTTCTGGACTGATCCCCCACCAGCTGAGCCTCACACGTATGGTTCATTGCTTTTTTTACTCGTAAAGCTATTGTCATAATAAGTTCTAAGTCAATTCAATTGTACCTTTTCTATTCTTTATTAAATTAATTGTATATATTTCATGTCTGCAAATGTAGCCTGCCCAAGTACGAATCATCACATGAATTCCAGACTAAGAAAAAACGTCAACAGCAGCGGCAAGCTGAAGAAGCGGCAAAGCGGCAAAAGGTTCAACATCCTCATCCACATGCTCGTTTGCCACCAATTCAACACCCGGGCCAATCACAGATGAGGTCAGGGCAGCCTATGAGCAACCATCATGCTCCTATGGCATCTGGGCCAAGCCATCACTACACAAAACCCCATGGCTCGGGAGGGCCAAACAGATACCCACAGGGTGGAAACCAAGGTGGAGGATACCCAAATCGTGGTGGGCAAGGCGGCGGCTACAGCAGTGGCCCTTATCCTCAACAAGGCCGAGGGCCGCCGCCATTCCCTGGTGGTGGGATGGGTGGAACAGGTGGCCCAAGGGGTGGAAATGGCAGTGGCTATGGACCGAATTATCAGCAGGTTGGCCCTTATGGCGTGTCTGGCCCAGGCAGAGGGTCAAACTATCCCCAACAAGGTGGTTCTCGCAATCAGCAGCAGTATGGAAACTGGCAGTAACATTTTAACAATACCTTTTTTCCTTTCCTTTTTCTTTGAGATTTGATCACTTCAGATGTTCCTAAATCAGATAAATTTATAGGATTGTAGGTTGATTTAGTATGGTATAATATATCCATTGACAATAGTTACAGTCATTCAGGAATGAACTATCCACATCTAGTATAACTAGTGATTGCCCATGCTTTGCAATGAACTATCTGCATGCTTGCTTGTAAGTTGTAACATAATCTACGTCTGCCAGTCGCTTTTGGTCCCAAACTTTTTTTATTTAAAAACCCCTTTTAATTCAACGGTAGTCGTTTGAACATATAATTTAACTCTTTTAACCCAACTCAAGCTCAACAAACTTATTTAATGGTCACTGGCAAACGCCTATGGTCTGAATTGCTGTTGCATTTTTCAATTTTCAATAATGGTTTTGGTACCAAATCTTGTGTTGCTTTTCTCCCCAATAAATGTTGTGCTACGTGCCTATGATTTCGTTTCTGGAAAGTCCATGTTTTTGTATTTACATTGAAGGATTCTCCATTACTCATAAACCGATGCCAAATCAATTTGACAACATATAAGAAAGGGTGCAACAGGCCCGTATCACTGTTTTACCTCGTGAATTCAACCACGGCCGTCTCAATTTTGGAACGATAAAATAACTGTCAAATCATTCTCAAAAAAAAAAAAAAAAAATAACTGTCAAATTAAAGCATGACTTGTTTATCATCTTTTACTTTCACACATGGGAGTTCCATAGGATATTATAGACATTATCTATTTTGGCGAGACACCTACCTCTGGATCCTATAATAGGTAGTATATAAGAAAAAGGAATGGAGTGCTCCAGATAGAATTTGCAGAGAAGAGTTGGTGGAACAATCCAAACACACCGCCCTAACAATTGGCTTCTCAGCTACTATTAGGCCGTCGCGCTCTGCAAATGCGCTTTGGCCTTCTTCTTTGGCGCAGGCATTCCGAGGTTTTTGTCCTGATAGTAGTGCGGCGCGATCTCCAGCAGCCACTCCGGCTTAAGCTCCGTCACCTGCCTCATGTACTCCTTGGTCGTCTCCACCAGCTCGTGATACAACACCCAACGCGGGGGAGCTTCCACCCGCGCCATCCCGGAGCTCGGGTGCACCAACACCGTCCGCCCGCTCTTGACGGTCCGGTACGACCCGTCCTGCCGCCGCTGCGCGGTGTTGCGGAAAAACCCCGCCGTGATGGCCTTCCTCACGGCGTCGAGGTCGCCGGCGCTTGACCGGCGCTCGATCTCCACCCGCTCCAGCAGCGCCTCCAGCTGCTCCCGGACGTCCCGCGCGCGCCGCATGGTGCGCGACTGCACGAAGTTGTCGAGGCACCACTGCGCCGAGTGCCCGGACTGCTCCCACTCGGTGTACACGTTGAGCAGCGCCATGTGGTCGCCGACGTTGCCCGCGTTGAAGCGCTGCCGCGCGGCGTCGGCGATCAGCGCCTTGTCCCTCGGCCGGTAGAAGACGGCGTTCCCGGCCGACAGCATGGCCGCGATGGTGACCACCTCCTCCGAGCACCCGTACCGCTCCGAGGCCACGATCGCCTTGGCCATCATGGGGTCCAGCGGGAGCTCCGCCATCCGCCGCCCGGTCTTGGTCAGCTCGCCGCGGCAGTTGAGCGCGCCGAGCGCGAAGAGATCCTCCAGCGCCTTGAGCAGCGCCTCCGACGCCGGCGGGTCCATGAAGTCGAAGCTTACCAGGTCGTTGATCCCCAGCGCCTTGAGCGAGAGCACCACGCTAGCCAGGTTGCTCCGCCGGATCTCAGCAACCGTCTCGTCCTCCATCTCCTTGTTGTAGCTGTACTCCGTGAAGAGGCGGAAGCACTTGCCCGGGCCAGTGCGCCCCGACCGGCCGGCCGGCCCGCTGGTCGGCCGACGCCTTGGAGATGGGGTGGACCAGCAGCGACTCCGTCCCCGTGCGCGGGCTGTAGAGCTTCACCTTGCAGAATCCCGGGTCGACCACGTAGCTGATCCCGTCGATTGTCAGCGACGTCTCGGCGATGTTGGTAGCCAGCACCACCTTCCGAGCGCCCGGCGGCGCCGGCTCGAAGATCTTGGCCTGGAGCTCGGTGGGCAGGTTGGCGTAGATGGGGCAGATCACCAGCTCCGCGATCTTGGATCCCAGTCCCCTCGTCCGGCGCCGGAGGATCTCCTCCACCGTCTCGATCTCCTCCTGCCCCGTGAGGAACACCAGGATGTCGCCGGGGGCCTGCGTCACGTGCAGCTGCAGCACCGTGGCCACGGCCGCGTCCACGTAGTCGGCTTCCGGCGCCACCGTGTAGTGGATGTCCACCTTGTACCTCCTCCCGGGGATCTTGAACACCGGTGCCATGTCCAAGTAGTCGCTGAACTTCTCCGCGTTGAGCGTCGCGCTGGAGATGAGCAGCTTCAGGTCCGGCCGAAACCGCGCCACGTCCTTGACGAGGCCGAGCAGGATGTCGGTGGTGAGCGTGCGCTCGTGCGCCTCGTCGACGATCACCACGCCGTAGCTGGCCAGGTCCGGCTCGCCGAGGAACTCACGCAGGAGCGTCCCGTCGGTCATGTACTTGATCACCGTCTTCTCCGACGTGCAGTCCTCGAACCGGATGGAGTACCCCACCTCGTGGCCGAGCTTGACGCCCATCTCCTGCGCGACCCTCGCCGCCACGCTCATGGCGGCCACGCGGCGTGGCTGGGTGCACGCGATCTTCAGGCCACTGGCCGTGTACCCTGCCTCGTGAAGATACTGCGGTATCTGCGTCGTCTTGCCGGAGCCGGTCTCTCCGACCACGACGATGATCTGGTGCTCGGCGATGGCCTTGAGCAGCTCGTCCTTGAACTTGTACACCGGGAGAGTCCTCCTCTCGTCTTGGAGCTCCCTTTGCAGCGTGACCTTGGCATCGATTTCGTCGGCCAGTTCGTCCGCCTCTTCGTCCTGCTCCGTGCCCGCCATCGCCGCGGCGGACTTGACGAACTCAACGGCATCGTCGAACACGAGCTCGTATTCATCGCTGGCGCCGCCGACGCGATCCTTGGATCCAAACTGCAGCCGAGACTTACTGATCTGCTGCTCTTCCCAGGACTCCTGCTCCGAGAAAGCCTTCCCCTTGGCGCCTCTGGATTCGCGGTCATCGTCGTCGTGCCGCCGTCTCGCCACCGAGAGCCTACTCTTCTGGTCCACGTTCGCGGCGTCGTCGTATGCGTCAGGCATCCGGTAGTAGTCGCCTGCGCCGCCTCCGTCTTGATCGGCGCGGCGGCCCTGGACAACACGGTCGTAGATTTCCTTCTTGTGCTTTAACTCCCTCTCCTCGGCGTCCGTCTGCCTTACGCCGCCGAAGAGGAACTCCTCGTCGAGGATCTCGCGCCTCAGCCCCTCCACCATCTTCTCCTTCCGCTTCTCCAGGTACCCGTAACGAGAGGACCGCCTGAGCTCCGAGGTGTCGCCGCTGTCCACCGCCTCGGATCGTCGAGCTTGCTCGTCCTGCTCGTGCCTGGACGGCTTCCGACCCATCATCAGTTTCCTCGTGTTGGCCTCATCGCGTTCCTGGATATTCCGTTCGAGCTGCGCCTTCTCAGCCTGATCACGCCTAATCTCTTCCTCCTCGTCACCGAGATCGTCGGCGTCCTCGTCCGATTCCGGACACCGCCGCCGCCGCCGCCGCAGGTCCCGTTCAGAATCGGAGAGTGCGGCCGCCTCTTCGTCATCCTGTTGGGGCGCCCCCTTCTTCCTAAAACGCTTCCTGCTACAGGACGACGCGGCGACGCCTGCTGCCGCCTCGCCGTCGTCATCGTCGGCGAGTAACTTGAACTCGCTCTGCTTCTTCGCCAACGCCGCCGCTTCCTGCATCTGCCGCTGGTACTCGGCGCCGGCATCACCCGCGCCCTGTTTGCGAGGAATCCTGCCGTAGACATCCTCCGCGAACGCGGCGGTGTCTGGGGAGGACGGGAAACCGCCAAGATCGACGAGCCGTGCCGCGAGATCCCCGCGGAGGCGCAGTCCTGCGCGAGACGGACCACGAGCTGCACCACGATGCCCTGGGAGTAGCCCAGCAGCGCCATGAGCCGGTCCGAGACCCATGTCTTGAGCTGCCTCTCGCCGCTCTCCATGGTCATGGCCCCTGCTTGCTTGGCTGCATCCCGTGTGATGTGGGACGGAGAGATTTGTAGACGTAGGCGGCAAAATTCATGGATTGACGGGGATCCGAGGCGGCATCGTTTGGTTTGACCGAGTCGAACTTCATGAGGCGGTTTCGGTATGTCGGTTTGGATGGTTCGGCCCACGCGGCGAACCGGCGTGACCGGCAAGGCATCTCATGGAAGAAATCTGAAGGTGCTGATTCTTTGGTTGGCAAATGTAAAGGCAAATGTTAATATGCCTATCAACCAGCTTATGTTGTTTCGTTGTGTGAGAAAAAAAAACATGGCTGATAAGTTCAAGCGAACATTTGTGGTGCGTCATTGTAACTTTCAACTTTTTCGTCTTAGTACAAAGAGAATTGCTATTAAGTACGCGACTCTTGTCTTTCTTTAAGATCAGGCGACGTGTGTAACCAATGGTCATATGCACTTCTTCCTTCCGGTCGGCTCAACATCAAAGCGGTATACCATACCCATAACACATCGCCTCATAGCTCAGGTAACTGAAGTTTAGAGATGTGTAATACAAAAGATGCGCAAACATTTTGCATGTTCGAGCAAACCGGCTAGGTATAGTCCACTTGGTGGGTTTCTTTATGCAGGTAGGCCAAGCTATCATGACCGAGCACAACATCGCTTTGGCCATGAGCCATGACCTTGCAGCCATGCACCGATAGCCCTCTGGTCCTAATGTTCCTATGGTACTCCTAAATCCTCCACATTAAGATTTTCTTCAAATATTTTTTATTTTCAAATATCAAATAATTTTAAAAGTAAGTTTTATAGTTTTGCAAACTTTGTTCAAGCATTTTATCATGTCTTCACTGGTCCTCTAATCTCCCTCGGACCTCTTTTCCTTGCACGTTATTTAATCCCATCCCAAGCATGCATGTACCAGCAGCAAATAAGCAAATAAGCCAGCCAAGTCTTCTTGTCATTCCTGTGCCCCAGGTTGCCATTTGCCATGCATTTTTTTTTTCTTTTGAGCTCACACAAACGCATTGACTCCCTCAAGTAGCAATAAAAGAAACCAATTGCCGACTTTGCTCTGCCTTCAGTTTCAACAATCAAATACACAAACTGTCACCATAATAATGGCGTTAACATTCAAAAATAATGGCTTTAACATGTAGCTTCAACTCTCTCGCCGTCCACCTCTTTGTTGCCTCACCTTCCTTCTCTGATGAGGCACTGGCCCGAACTTCCGTGAGGTACCGGATAATTTCGATTGGTGGAGATCTCGACGTTGATGATCCGACTTCAAATCAACACGATTCGAATCTTGCAACCGCTGCAACATAGCTCCGATGATTATTAGTAAGCGTAACTTGATTGTCCTCGCAAAGAAGGTTTTCCTGCAAGCGAATTGAAGAACACCGACAAGAACAGTTAAACACACAATCTGATAATTGCAAATATGAATGAAGCAAATATGAATATGGGGTTTAAGAACTTGTTTCCAAAAGACTAATCAACACAGTGGAGGAGATCAAGAACAGGAGCCCTGGATCACTGTACACGGAATTGTCTTCACAGTTACAATGGGAATCAATCAAATTTCTCGAAGGAAAACTCAAACTAAACAAAACCCAACCCTAACAAGTGCGGTGGTATTATAATGTCTTGGCGTCACCCCTACTGATCACTACCGTAATAGGCTCATTCGTGAAATTTACTAAAAACCGATAAAAGAGGTCTCCAACAGTTATGCAAACGAGTTTGTATTTTTGAAAAACTTGGCAACTTTCTCCTCTGGACTCCCAAATCTACCAAGCCATATCCCGCTTTGCAATCGCACCACTCATTTCGTGAAAAGCATGAGAACTTTCATCGCGCGCGACCTGCTCCCGCTCTCGTTCTTCTTCGCGCACAAACGAGCACTCCGATGAATCCGGGACAGAATAAGTGCTACGCGGTTGATCTAGCTATGAGATGGAGGAGGAACCTGTTGAAGACGACAAGTCGCCGATGTAGTTTTGTTCCCGTGCTCGGCCCTGCCACCTACTTCTCCGTGCGGGAGGGGAGAACTGGCGGTGGAGTTCAGCAAACTGGCGGCGGTGTTCAACACGTGATAGAAAAAGGTCGCGCGAGGAGAGGCGATGAGCGACTCGGTTCAACTGCCAAACAGAAGGGCCCACCAATTTACGTTTTGCCAAGTCCAGATTGCAAAACTCTTGGAGATGGTCATATTTTTAGCTTTCCATTCTATTTTGTGACTTGGCAAACAAGACCAAATGCCCACCCAAATATGAAAAACTATTGGAGTTGCTGTAAGATGATACACGACCCAACGGACCAAAAGATGGTGTCGCAGCACCCTGACAGATTCGGACACTAACTTGTTTCGACGATTCCCGTTGACTCAGGACGAATTTTGATGTGAAACCAAAGCCATTGGTTAGCTTATCAAATTATCTTTCCAAACATGTATAGATTACGGAGTCCATATGCATCCTGGTCGTCATTTTTAGTGTGTGCTGCTCCTGGACTCCGAACTGGGCTTGAACTTGAGTTGGTTTGGGCCTCCAACTTGGGGACTCGAATTGGATTAGCCTTGGGCCTCCTTGTTGACTTGGAAACCCTTCATGGACTCCTTCTCCACTCCATGCACCACACATGGACATATGCATGAATGCCGTGTCCTCATCATCCTCCCCTTCTTGATGAAAAGTCGTCCTCGGCGTCAACATTGTTTCAAGTAGATCCTGGACAACATGAAGAAAAACGAGGTTGCCAAAATAATTGGAATGGACAATGTTATGAGGTAGAATATGACTACATGTCCTAATTTGCAGCATGTCTCCTCCGACAAACGTTCAATCTCCTTGAATGAATTGCACACGATCTTGGTCAATACTATCCCCGCCAAAGCTTTGTACGATAAATTTATAAACATTCAAAACCCCCATATCTTTTTTTTATCGCAGTTCAACTTTAGGTTGTTTTTGTGCTCATGTAATCGTAGAAACAAGAGCTACGCATGAGTAGCCTAAGTCATTTATCATGTTTGGTGTACTGTTTTCATTTATTTGTATATGTTTGCCTCCCTACCCGTGAGTTGCCATGATGAAAGGAAAGATTTTTGCAGATCCCGAAGATCAAGTGTTTGAGATGTTATGTATTTCTAAGCGTGAGGCTAGTGTATGTCTTTGACCATATTGCACCTACTTTATTTTATTTTGAGTTAGTACAGTTAGACCATTAGTTGCATGTTGAGTCTAAATTTGAATCTCATTTTAGGGTTTACTAGAACTTGTTATATCATACTTGAAAACCCGTTGGATGAGTAGATTCACATGCTTAGCCTTGCAATCTTGGACCGGGAATAGTTTAATATAATATTGATAAATGATCTATGCAATAGTTCCCGGTAATCTTTTTAGCAACATGGTGACTAGGAATCCGGTAAGAGGGAAAGTATGGTGGAGGTTGGTTTATGCAATGGAATGGCGACAAATGTTGGTGGTTTTGGGTTTGTGCTAGTTAATCTTGCTCGGATCCGTAAGGACGAAACATGGACAAGTAACCCGGCAAAACAGCGCAGCCTCGAGGTCTATATGGTACCACCTGGCTAATTAATTAGTTGTCAGCATTGTGGATAGTTTGGTGGCACCGGCCTAAATCGGCGAATCCTTAGTGAATGCACAAGGGTGGGAACAACAACTTTTTAAAGGCCTTGTAGTGTGACCCTGCTAAGCACCTTGGTAGTGTGAAGCGTGATGGAAAACATGACTCGTGGTGAACGTGCGTAACCTCTACAAAGTGTAAAACTAATATATCAGTTGTGCTGATGGTAAAGAGCGGGCTTGGACTTCTTCATGACTAGATGGCTTTGTTATAGTTGGGATGCCTGAATGGAATTCAGGTGTGGTTTGCTTGTATGGAATATAAGTATGGTTGGCTCAGATGGGATCGTATTGTTGGTTGGTTCTCAAAGGAGAAGGAAGAACTTCACCTAGTAATTAGGTGCTAAGGATTTAAGGTAATTGGATGTATCACTTAAGCGCATGTGTCAAACTTGTATAAGCCTTTTCTTGTGTTGGCCATCATGTCATAATTTTCCCACACTTGCAATGTATATTTTGATGTACTCACCCTTCCTCTTTGTCCCCCTACTACCCCACCCGGTTCTTCAAACCAGAAGACGAATTCTCTAGAAGATGGTGCTTTTCCCGAAGACGATGTCGTTGCTAGGCTAGTGTATCTCCTGGGTCGGCCACCTAAAGGGATGGAGACCCTTCTACTCATACTTTGATGTAATTTTTTGTTTAGACCCTCTAGTCACTTTGTAATATGTAATCGTTTTTTTAATAAATATTGATTTTTGTATCATTCTGTTGTCACATATATGATATAACAAATTATAACATACATATATTGTGCATTCAGTTTTGTTTTATAAAACCGTGTGTTGATAGGGTGGTATCGTAGTCATGTTGACCGTAAAGGCGTCATCCTAGATAGCAATGGTCATCTCTTTTAAAGCTATTTTACTAAAAATATTTAAATAAAATTTGAAATATTTAAATAGAACAAAAACCAAAAACCTATTCGACTTAAAACAAATTTTTAAAATCATTTTTTATACTATGAAATTAAGTGCAAAGGCAAGAATGCAACAAGCATAATAAATTAAATTATGAAATATTTACAAAATCACTTTTGACACCATTTTAAATTCTCAACAAACTAATTAAGTTTTGGATACTTTTACAAACATTATAAAAATCTTTATTTATTTAGTTTACACTATTCACAACCCAAAATAGAATTTTGGGGTGTGACATAATGTCATTTAACAAGATTCATCTATGGCATTAATTATTAGATTGACTAAACCTAAAGGTGTATCAAACAACATGTAGAAGAAAGAGATGGCTAACATAGAGGTGAGAGAAGAATAAAAACAATAAAAAAATACAATGCCCAATACTAAAGGATTATGAAAACAGACAAGAAACACACGAGCCCCATAGAAAGAGTAGTTGGTTCATATATGTGGCTTTGAGTTGTGTGTGAAACTATCTCACATTTCTCTCTACCGATGATGGGTTGCTACAACCTTACTAATAGCTATCAGACAAGTTGGTCAATCAAGAATGCTAGCTGGTAGATGATTTAATGAAGGGGGCATGATGGACTTTCGCCTCGCTGCATAATTAGTCACAGTGGCTAGAAGTACCTGTATTTAGCGACGGGAGTGACAATTTTTCAAACCAAAGAACAAAGCGTCTAGCATGAACAAGTAAGTGTCGATGTCGCTCTAGCTAGATCAAGTGTGGCGACAACTACACTTCGCTCTTAGTAGCGGATCACCGAGTGAGACGGCTCAGCTGGTTTCGCAAGCTAGCTTGTCGCAACGTTTGCGGAGCGATGAGGCAACACGGAACCACACCAATGGCATGCGTACGCCGAGTCGCCGAGCTCGTGCACAGCAAGCGTGCCGCCCGTCAGCCCAACGCCCACCCCACCGTGCGAGTGTACGTCGCCCGGGAATCCTCTCCACCCGCCGCGCCGGCCGGTCGGCCTATAAATTGGCTTCCGCGCACCAGCCAGGCCTCTCGATCTCGAACAAGTCACAGAGCAACCCTACCAAGCACCATCTATCCGTGTGCGTCTCGTCTCGCTCGTGCAAGGAATTGATCGAAGAGGCAAGAAAAGCTTCCGCCATGGCCAAGGCCAGCACCAGCAGACTGCTCTTCTCGCTCTCGCTCGTCGTCCTCCTGCTCCTCGTGGAGGTGAGAGCAAACGTACACGAGCTTCTCCGATCAATGAATTATATTATATGCATGCGCGCCGTGTCCTAATTTAAGCTTCGCTAATTTGGTTCCTGCATGTTTTGATTTCGTCTTGCCGGCGTTGTGCAGACCACTGCTCCCCATGGACAGGCTGACGCCATCGGTAAGCCCTGGCTCTTCTTGCTCTGCACATGCATCATGCATGCCGATGACAATATATACATTGATGCATGTGAGCAAATAAAATCATGTTTGGGCCGGTGAACGCAACGATGCAGATTGCGGCGCGAGCTGCTCGTACCGGTGCAGCGAGTCGGGGCGGCCCAAGATGTGCCTTCGGGCGTGCGACACCTGCTGCCAGCGCTGCGGCTGCGTCCCGCCGGGCACTTCCGGCAACGAGGACGTCTGCCCCTGCTACGCCAACATGACAACCCATGACGGCGAGCACAAGTGCCCGTGAACCGGCCGGCCGTGCATCCCATGCACACCCAGCATCCACCAGCCTACCAAGACATGCAGCATGATACTGCTTCATCGTCCTATCCTACCTATATATAGCTACGACTGCTACGCCATCCGTCATCAGTTCACATCAGTTCATTATCATTACTCAGAATTATGCTAAATTCAAGCGTGTATATATGAATAAACAGAAGATATGACTTCACTAGTATATATGAGAACGAATGTGGTGTTTGCGTGACGCTGCTCCGACAATGTCCACAGACATCCAGTTTCACTTAGGGACTTAGGAAATGAGAGTCGTGAGAAGGGAGGCGAGAGGCGACACGACGGCGACAGGCGGTGCCCCGTCGTCGTCGGCGGGCGAGAGTCCGACCGCACTCTCCCGCTCGCGAGGAAGGGAAGGCGTACTCCCGGCAGAAACGCTTTCCTGACCGCAAGGCCCCGCTCTCCAGCCATGCAGGCGAGGAAGGGAGACGTGGAGGTCCAAACTGTGGACAGGTGGCGAGGTCAGATTCATGGCGGATCAGGGAGCGGGTCGGAGGAGCATCCAAACCCTATAACCCGCTGAAGGGGGAGGAAGAGATACAGGAGTTCTGGGGACAACTCTGGTTCGTCCCCAAATCGAGGTTGTCCCATCCGCCGCCACCTAGGGTTAGGGACAAGGAGAGAGCTCAACTCCGATGGATTAGGAGAGATCTATGGGAGAGCAAAGCCTTCAAACCTGCTGATTGTTTTCCAGTAGGGGAGGGAGATTCCTGAAATCGATCCCCAAGTAAGCTGAAGTTCGCGGATCTATTCTGGGGTGAAGCAGAGAGAAAGAGCTTCGCTCAAGCTGTCAAGGACGGGATGGCTGGTCGGGGAAGAGGAAGAGGTCCGAGACCCGCACCGGAGGAAGACTAGAACTGGGGCAATGGAGGTTGGGGGCAGTTTCCGCCGCCACCATTCTATGGGCAGCCGCCACCATATGGCTTCTACCCAACCCCTCCGCCGTTTCCCCAACTGCCACCTCCACCGCAAAACTTCAATAGGCAGTTTGAGGCTCCAAGGCCACGAGGTGGTGCCATGCAAGGCCGTGGGCGTGGCAGAAATCAAGCTCAGCAAACAAGACCACATCAGACCATCCCAAACCAAGAGCAAGTTACTGGTGCTCCAGCTGGTGAACCAACAGTCCAACCTTAAGGAAATGCACAAGGCTCTGGTGAGACACAATCTGTTGAGGCTGTCAAGGGAAGTTCCAGCAATGTCATATGTTTCAATTGTGGTTTGGTTGGTCATGTTAGTTCTGCTTGCAGTAGTCCTAGAGTATGCTTTATCTGTCACAGTGAGAATCATGTTGTTGATCTTTGCCCTGAGTGGAAGAAGCCAGGCCATGTGGCTAAGTACTATGGAAGTGCTAATAGAGGTTTGGGTTTCCATTATGTGGATGTGGAAGATGATGAAGGTAGATTCAGTCATTGGGTGGGCTTAGACAACTTTGGGCTACTCACAATTGAGGAAGGGGACATTGATGAAAGTGGAATCATAGAGGGCCTCAAGAATCTGTTTGATAAGAACTGGCCATGGCAGCTGAAAAAAACAGAAGAATACTCTTACATTGTCAGGTTTCCTGCAAACAGAAAGGTTGAAGATATAGTGATTGGCAAGGCATCCATCTTTGATTTGACCAGAACAGGAGTTGTGGCTTCACTCAGTGTCTGGAATGGAGAAGTAGAACCTGTTGGGAGTTTGATAGAGGTATGGGTTCTCATACAAGGAATTCCTCCTAAGTGGGTCGACTGGAGATCTATCAATGAGGTAGCATCATGTCTAGGCAAGCTAGTGGAGATTGATTGGCAAGCTTTGTTCAATAGCTTCTTCAGTACTGTCAGGGTTAAGATTATGTGCAAAGACCCAACTAAAGTTCCTAGAGAGAGACTCTTTGTCTTCAAGAGTAGCATTCATCTTATCATGTTTGTCACAGAAGGTTTCATCCAGGTTACAGCCGATGGGGATTCTGATGGTGGAGAAGCAGAGAACAATGGAGGTGGGGCTCTCCCTGAAGAGACAGAGGAAGATTTAGATGAAAATGGAAATAAAGACAAAGAGAAGGGTAATAACAAGGAAACTGAGGGATCAGGCTCTGGTCAGAAAGAAAACAAACAAAATTCTGCTACAGCTGATAAAAGCATTAGAAGAATCTTACAGTTTGAGGAAAGTGACTCTCTACAGGAAAAGGCCTTAGAGTGTGCTTCTCTGCTGAAGGCTATGGAATTAGATGCAGAAGATGAAGATTTGGAAGATATAGGTGAAGAAATGGAGTCAGAACAGACTTTTGCTGAAGAAACATACCAGCTTCCTCAGGAATGGATTTATGAACTCACAGAACAGAGAAATTCCCAAAAATCAGAAGTGGTGAATGATAATCTAGATGTGACAGAAGTGACAAATGGTAGTTTATCTTACAGAGATGTGGTGACATCCTCTATCCAGAAGCAAACAACTGTCATCTCAGATAAGCATGAAGATACTCTAGAGCAACCTAAAACAAAGAAAGCACAGAAAGGAAAACAGTGGGGTCCTGTGTTACCAACCAGAAAGAGTACAAGGAACAAGGACAATGCAATTCCAACCATGGAGAAAGCCCAGGAGGCTAAAAGGAAGTGGAACTTGGACAACAAAGTAGGTAATACTAAGAAACTTTCCAAATCTATCCTCTCTAATATTGCTGAGTCTATTGATCTAGTGGTTAAGGATGGAAATCCAAATGTTCTAGATTCCTTGATAGATCTTGATAAGAGTAGGACTGAGAATAATGAGCACAAATGCACAGTCCCTAATTGTTCTGAACTTCTTAAAATAGGAGATGCTTCGTGGTGACAAATAGTTGTACAAATTCTAGTACCAAGGACCATGGTAATAGCAGGACTGCTAATTACTATGCTAAGATGTTAGATAAAAGTGGTAGGAAAAAGACAAGGGCTAGCAATACTGAACTTTCTTTTACTAGTAAGAATACTAGTCGACAAGCATACATACAAGTAATCAGAATGGAAATTTTGATTACTTGTCGACAAGAGATACAAGCAATCGAATGGAAATTTCGAAGGTCGCCGACCGACCGGGAAAAAAAGGTTGGTCAAGAGTCGGACCTAGTAGGAGAAAAAAGAATTGTTATAAATGATAGGTATGTTTTGGAATATAAGAGGACTTGGTTTAATTGATAGGATCCCCGCTTTGAGAAGTAGGATCAAAGATAATAAATTAGACTTTGTTGGTATTATGGAAACTAAAAAGGGTTTTCTTTCTCGATGGTTTTCTAAAAATCCCTTACTCACAACATTCCGTTTCATTGGCATCATTTAGAAGCTAAAGGATCAGCAGGAGGAATTCTCTTAGGGGCAAATGCTGACCTTTTAATCTTACTATTTGTGATTCTACTTCCTTCTTTATTAGTGCTATGTTAACTTGTAAAAGAACTGGTTTTCATTGGAAATTAGTAGTAGTTTATGGACCTGCTTATGAAGATCAGAAACAGGATTTTCTAGATGCTTTAGAAGAAATGATGAGTAAATGGCAAGGGCCTTTATTAATTGGGGGAGACTTCAATCTGGTTAGGTTTGTAGGAGATAAGAGTAATGGGATCATTAATCACAAATGGGCGGATAGTTTCAATGAGTGGATTAATAAATGGTCTCTTTCAAAATTAAGTGCTAGTAATAAGAGGTTTACCTGGACCAACAACTAGGATTCTCCAATTTTAGCAAAGATTGATAGGATTTTTGCAACACCTGAGTGGCTGAGTTTTTTTCCCATGGCTGGAGTCAAAGCTTTAGAACGTTTACCGAGTGACCATAACCCTTTAATTATTAACACAGGAGATAATATTAGCTTCGGCAAGAAAAGGTTTAGGTTTGAGAAATGGTGGCTAGAAAAAGAGTCTTTTAGAGGGATGGTAGAAAAGGCCTGGAATACTCCTTGTGACTTGAAAAGTAGTATAGATAGATGGCAATTCAAAGTTAGAATTCTGAGGAGGATGCTTAGGGGTTGGGCAGCTAATGAAGTAGCTGCCCTTAATAAAGCTAAAGTGTCACTGACTAAAGAGTTTAGCAGATTGGAAAATCTAGCTGAATATAGAGAGTTATCTTCTAATGAACTTAGAGACTTTAGGAAGATAGAGAAAGAACTAAACCACATCTGGGCCCTGGAGGAGATTAAAGCTAGGCAGAGATCTAGAGATAGGAATTTATTAGAAGGAGACAGAAACACTACCTATTTCCAAGCAATTGCTAATTATAGAGGTAGGAAGAAAAGAGTAGAATGTCTAGAAGGAGACACAGGTTTAGTTTATGACCAGGCTGGTATGATGAAGATAGCTGTTGACTTTTATAAAAATCTCTTTGCCAAAGAAGAAGATGCTAATGTAGAAGTTGGGCCTAATTTCTGGGAGGAAAATGATAAGGTCTCCAGTGTAGAAAATGAGATGTTGACTGCTCCTTTTACTTTAGAAGAAATTAGGCTAGCTATTTTCAGTTGCTATGCTGAAGGTGCCCCTGGGCCAGATGGTTTGTCTTTTTTGTTTTACCAAAAATTTTGGGACATAATCAAGGAAGATCTAGTAGCCTTGTTTGAAGATTTTCATAAGGGAGAGCTGGATCTTTATAGACTGAACTTTGCTTTAGTAACTCTAATTCCCAAAGTAGGAGATGCTACCAATATCAAGCAATTTAGACCAATAAGTTTGCTGAATTATAGTTTCAAAATTTTTGGCAAGATTATGACTATTAGACTAAGTGAGGTAGTGCATAGAATAGTTGCCCCAAATCAATCTGCATTCATAAAGGGAAGATTTATTTTGGAAAGTGTAGTCATTGCCCATGAGGTAGTGCATAGCATTCATAGTAGAGGAGAGAAAGGAGCCATTATCAAATTAGACTACGAAAAGGCATATGATAGGGTTAGTTGGAAATTTCTTTTTGACATGCTCATAGATAGGAATTTTGATTCCAAAGTAGTCAATTGGATTAGACAGTTAGTTATTGGGGGTTCTGTTGGAATCATGCTCAATGGGGAGGATAGCTCTTACTTCAAGACTGGCAAAGGTTTGAGGCAAGGAGATCCTCTATCTCCTTTCCTCTTCAATTTAGTGGGGGATGGCTTAACTAAAATGTTATAGAAAGCTAGTAATAAGGGTTTAATCCATGGGCTATTAGAAGACTTTAGGCCTGGAGGTATAGTATCTCTGCAATATGCAGATGATACTATCCTCTTTTGCCAAAGCCGATGAGGTAAATCTTAGAAATTTAAAAAGGGGTTTTGATGTGGTATGAGCAGATCTACGGCATGAGAATAAATTTTCACAAAAGTGAACTTGTCCCTCTAAATTTAGAGGAAATAGAAGCTCACAGTTTAGCTCATATTATTGCTTGTCCTTTAGGAGACTTTTCAATAAAATATCTTGGTATTCCTCTTCATTATGAAAAATTAAATAGAGAAGATCTACAGCCTTTAGTTGATAAACCGCTTAACGGGGTAGCTACCGAGAGGTAGATTTCTTTCTTTAGCTGCTAGAGCTATGTTACTAAAATCATGCTTGGCAAGCATTCCTGTGTATCTTTTATCTTTTATTAAGTTTCCTAAGTGGGCTTTAGAAATTCTCAATTCTCATATGGGTAATTTTCTCGTGGAATGATTACGTGGACTGCCATCATTATCACTTAGCCAATTGGAATTTAGTTTCTATGAGAAAGGAATATGGGGGACTAGGGCTACCTAATCTCAGGGATTTAAATATTAGTTTGATGGCATCTTGGATCAAAAGGTACAATGCAGATAGAGATAAACTACGGAGAGAGCTAATTGACCATAAATATAGAACCGACAAACCTAATATTCTTCAAACCAATGCTTGTAGGAGCTTCCAGTTTCTTCAAAAATTTTATGTGGGCAGCCCAAGTGGCCAAAATAGGATATAGATGGAAAGTGGGTAATGGTCGAAAAGTTAGGTTTTGGGAGGATAACTGGCTAGGATCTTCTAGCCTGGCCATTCAATTTTACCCTTTATATAGAATAGTTAATGAGAAGGGAAAATCGATTGCTGATCTTTGGGATGGTACAAATCTCAAATGCACCTTTAGGAGAACTGTTACTGAGGAACAGTACCAAGATTGGCTTGAAATTATTGAGTTAATTGCTTCAATTCCAATGTCTAGTCAAGAAGATGTAATGATCCGGGAATTCAAGTCTTCGGGCATTTATTCTTCTCAATCCTTATACAAAGTTATCAATTTTTGAGGTATTGAAGCAGTTCATGTTCCAGCTGTTTGGAATTTGAAAATCCCTTCAAGGGTGCATTTCTTTCTCTGGCTAGTTATGAACAATAGAATATTAACTAGAGATAACCTGGCAAAGAGAAAGAAGTTAGATGATGAATCTTGTCTTTTCTGTTGTGAAAAAGAAACAGTACATCATCTATTATTTGATTGTGTAGTTGCCAAACAGTGCTGGAAAATCTTATCTGATGTGTTAGGTTACCAGATTGGTCAAAGTTTATTGCATGTAGGAAATTGCTGGTTGAGTAATAAGAAACATTGTCTAGCTAACATGATTTCTTCAGCTGTGATTTGGTCATTATGGAAATTAAGAAATGATTTGCATTTTCAGAGATGTGGTTGGAGTGGCATGGAAATGCTACTGTACAGGGTAGCAAATATGCTGGTGAACTGGTCAATCCTATGCCCTCCAGAGAAGAAGGATACTCTACTAAGTATGGCAAAGCAAGTCAAGATAGAGGCTGGGAGAGTGCTGTGGCTCACAATGAGCCCACCTACAAACTGAAGATGCTGAAAGCAGAGGATGATAAGAAGATGGTGCACCCACTGGTAGCAGGGTTCTCTACCGAAGATGAAGATCAAGTGACGGTCCCCTGGTGGTTTGAAGTCAATGAGTTGTTCATGTAATAAGTCGTAGTGAGTAGTGCTGTCTTTTTTTCATGTCGATGTAACCATCTGGCTTGGCGAGCATTTGGTTTGTTTGGAACCCTGAACGCGCTTAAAACTGTAATAACTGCCGGTCTTTTAATATAATTGGAAGGCCGGGGCTATGGCCCTTGAACTCTAAAAAAAACATCCAGTTTCACTTATTCTTGTGTACGTACGGCACTACTGTACATGTCCGCGCGGAGATGCACTGCGCTCGACCAGCTTGCATTGGCCTTGACTTGGGAGAAGAGAAGCGAGCCCCTCAGCTCCTTATCTTGGAAAAACACCAGATGCATGCGCGCACTAGTTCATACTCTGAATACGAACGTACGACACCAACAACCGATCGGATAGTAGTGGAACGGTGCACTGCAGTCTCTAAAACACAACTTTAACCTCTTATTATTAAAAAATATTTATAGAGATGCGATATATGTATACTTTTATCAAATTATTTTTAAGACGAATCTACTCATATAATTTTTAAATTTACAAACTCAATAACTTAAAAATAATTAATGATTTATATTCCCGATGTTTGACCCAAACCTTGTCTAAAAACGACTTCTAATACCAAACCGGAGGGAGTATTACATTATTAAATTCTTAAATCGTTTATATTTCATAGTATACCAATTTAATGTCATAAATCTTTATAATTCTCTCTATATTTTGGTCCAACTTGAGATCACTCAACTCTCTCCAAGATAATTTTTAGAACGACTTATAATTTAAAATGAAGAGAGTACTACATACTCAACAGTGCAACACCATAAAGCTCGACCATATAGGAGCGAGTGTAACGTGACTAGCAAGACCGCCCTTGATTTCTTATGTGTGTCATCAAGTTTGCTTCATTATGATCCTATTGTGTGTCTATTGATATGCAAATAAAAGGCGACGAAGCCTAAAAAGCTTATACAACGTTTCTCCTCTTGTTTAACCATTCTAGCTAGTAGCTAGCCTTACCGTTAAAGAAAAGTTGCTCGATCGAGCTGACCTTAGTATGTGCAGAAGAGGTCTAATGGGTATCTACCAACAAATTCTACAAAAAGTGTGACCAAAGGTTTCAAAAAAAATGCGTAATTGGGATACCTTCTGGATCGTCTTGGATTTGCTGAGAAGAAAATAAAAACGGCGGGTCTTCAACGCCGGAGGGGTGCACGCTATCTAGCAGAACAATGACCCAGTGGGCGTTAACATGTTATCAAGGGTGAACGCTGAGTAGAAACTAGAGAAAAAGGGTGAGCTGAGGTGGGTCATGCTAATAAGTATATAACCGAGATTCATGAACAAATTAGCATGCATAGAGGGGAAGGACAGAAGAATGCAGGCGCGAGATGGAAATGGAAACCTAGAGCATAAGCGCTAGAGGAACCGGTGAGTGAGGGGTCCAGAGCAGGGCCGTGTAAGGCGAAGCATAAAAAAATAAGTCATCTACCGAGTAGGCACCTTTTAACTTTTTATAGTTGCAGTGATTGCTTTAAAGATATTTTTTTAGAAAAAAAAATATAGCCTATTTTAACTTGTTACACTACAAACAAGTATGACTTGAACACAAATGTGAGATTTAACGTGGACAATGTCTTGTAAAAAACATATGGACGATGTGTTCTTTCTACGACGAGAGAAGGAACCAGGTAAGAGGAATGAAGGAGGGAAGAAACAGGATCACTTAAACCCAAGATTGTTGCAGGAACTGGCCATCAGGAGTGAGATCAGGTGGACAAAGACACAAGGCAGCAGAGGCCATGAGCCACCTAGGGTACCCCTTGGTGCTAAGGAAAAAAATCGACGGAGTGACGATTCTAGTCGAGGATGGAGAGGCGTAATGTGGCAAATATATATCAATATTTTAGCTAAAACGGGTAGGGATACTTAGCACCACGAACTAGTGGTTCCTTGGTAGTCAACCATGAATCTGGTTTCATAGCGAGTCAACCTACTCGCACCTCTCAAAGAGGATTTTATTTTTTATCCTAAGAAAACTTATTTTAAGTTTGATAAATTCTGCTGCATTAAAAAATATCAAGTTTGTGAGTAGATTAATCATATTATATATGGTTTTATATTATATCATCACAAATATCGATTCTAAGTTAATCATTATAAATTTATTATGGAACTTTATTTTGACTTATATAGACCGTAAAAGGGCTCATAGGATAAATGCATAGTGACTTTTTAAGGCGAATGTGCGTGCTCCATGGCAACAACCGGCGGTTGATGATGGACAGTGTCAAGGTCACTTCTCTAATATCGTTGTAAATCATGAGCGAATAGATTAAAATTCCAACAACCGTATATGTACGGGTTTGTATTTCCGAACTAGAGAATGAAAGCCATGATTTCGGCACAAGGCTACACAAGCGTGCTCCTAATGTCTTTGGGCCGGGCTTCATTTGCTCTACTCTGGGCCTGTGAACTTGTTGTTGGGCTTCCTTTCCCTCCTCTTAATTAGGCCTTTCGAGCAACGGTACAGTGGGTACCGTGACAGGGAGTAGTTGCCAGTTGTGCGTGCTCCATGGTAACCGGCTGATGATGGACAGTGTCAACGTCACTTCTCTAAGCCATGATTTCGGTACAACCGTATACGTACGGGTTTGTATTTCCGAACTAGGAAATGAAAGCCATGATTTCGGTACACGGCTACACGAGCCTACCGAATTGCCATGTCCTCATTCTTTATACACAATCAAGAATAACACCAACAATACACGTTCACATCGCACACGATCGATCGAGAGATAAGATCCCAAATTTCATCTCAGCTCCGCCGCGCACGGCTAGCTTTGCATCCTCAGTGCGGCAGCACGGCATCATCACAGACAACTGGTTTTCCGGGACAGCAGCGACGACGACGACGACGGTGTGAGAGATCTATTTATCGCTAAGGTTTATGAGACTGCATGTCCTGGCCGTGACGGTGGTGGTGGTGCCGGGCGCCCTCGTCGCCGCCGTGCTTGCTGTGACCGTGGTGGTGGTGGTCGTCGTGGTCGTGATCGTCGAGGTGCCAGGCGTGGCGGTCGGGCTGGACCCAGCGGCCGTCGGGGCCACGGACCATGCCCTTGTTGTGGTCCTGGCGCCAGCACGGGGGCACGCCGTGGTGGTCCTTGAGGAAGTCGCACGCCTTATTCACCAGCGCCGGGTCGCGCCCGCTCGCCAACACGAACCGCTCACCGCGCCCGTGGTACCTGCATTTTGCATGCGCGCACGTCCAAATTAAAAGGAGAGCACAAGAGATAATAATTTTACAAAGAATCACTGTGGATCACGATGGATCCATCATAAATTTGCTACAGCTGCCATGCCGGTTGATGGACTGGTACAGTACGTCGGTACGGGGTCGTTGCAGGAAGGGGTGTGCTGATGTCTAGACTCAAACTTAACTTCGCTCGTCAGTAAAATATCTAAAATAACAGGTTGGATTAATATTTTTAGTAAAGTTAAATTAAAAGTGTCACGTTAGAGATAATGAGATGTGCAAATTTCTTTTTGCAGGATACCTCCCGTCAGCCTGGCCGCACACGTCTGTCTACCGGCCGGATCCACGAGATCCGCAGCAGACGGAGGTTTTTTTATGGTATGGGTAGCAATACAAGACGGGCTCCGATACGAGAGTCGACGAAAGTACTTGAATACAAACAACGAGGCGTTGTTTAATCTCAAGATTACGCATGGTCCCGTCCAACTCCAATTGATAATTGCGCTCGTCATCTACAACCTCACAGCCTGGAATCTCACTAAACAATTGTGTGGCCAGCTTTGTCGCGTTGCGCCAGTTGAACCAGCATCCATCTTGCACTGATGGATCGATCGGTTTGGAGGTGGACTACGACCGGATCAGATCCTTCCATTGGTTCATCCTTTCTGTGCAAAATCTGATGACTAGGCTGCCATATCTGTTAGTTGCGACCATGTAGGCTCCCATGATTGAATTCGATGATCGTCTCTACAATAATCTAGACAAGACGAGTGTAGGCTGGAACATCGCATGCGCACATTTAATTTGTCTCCAACTAAACCTAATCACTTTTTTTAAAAAAATGCATGCCCGGCACAAAGGCGCACGTTTCTATCAAAAAAGACTACACTCGCTCGAGTCATTATCTCATATAGAAAAATATAGGTCAGGGTCGGGCCAGCTATACTTGCAAACGGTCGGGCCAGCCGGCCAGCCTATTGCTACGTGCCCTGTCCTTGCGTGGCAGCATCATCTATCGCCGTCTACTCACATGTCCAACGTGCACAGTAATTTCTTGGTTCAAATGTCAAGCAATGAAGTCGACGCTGTCTGTACGTACGGAGTAGGTGTGCTTACCCGTCGATTAGGTGGAGGAGCGCCTCCAGGTCGTGGTAGCACGCCGGGTCCAGCGTGTCCTTGAGGAACGGCGATCGCTTGTGGTCCAGCGGCAGCTCCACGCCGACGTGGGCGTAGCACCAGGGCAGCCGCAGCATCCCTTCCGCCACGCGCCGCACCGCCTCGGGCGCGCCCTCGTTCAGCAGGATCCCCGGCATCCGCGTCACGTTGTCGTGCACGTTCACCACCCGCAGCGCCTTCACCCCGAGCTCCGTCTCGAACCGCCGCTTGAACGCCGCGTTGCCCACCCGCGGCCCGCCGAACGAGTACACG
This sequence comes from Hyparrhenia diplandra, assembly GCA_015847255.1. Taxonomy (NCBI): domain Eukaryota; kingdom Viridiplantae; phylum Streptophyta; class Magnoliopsida; order Poales; family Poaceae; genus Hyparrhenia; species Hyparrhenia diplandra. The sequence continues at coordinate 53,067 of JADLZK010000277.1, read as the reverse complement.
CACACGGACGCGGCCGCAGCCGCCCCCTGCGCGCCGACGTTCGCGCCGGTCTCCGCGATGTCGTAGGCGCTCAGCATGGCCAGCGCGCTGCCGAGGCTGTGCCCGGTGACCGTGATGCTCACATCCTCGCCCGCCGCCGCGTACCGCGCCACGAGGCGGCGGACCTCCGTCAGCACCTGCTCCCGCGCCGAGTACTTGCAGAAGCGGCAGGTCGGGTCCCTGTCCGTGTACAGGTCCACGAAGCCCGCCAGCACCTTCACGTCCGGGTCCGGGCACGGGATGCCTTCCTCGGCCACGGGGCGGAGGAAGTCCATGAGGTCCGACACCCACTCGAGGCGCGTCACCGTGCCGCGCCACGCGATGGCGATGTCGCGCCGCCCCAGCCGCGCCGTCTCGGCGTCCGTGGACACGGCCACGTACCCGATCCAGTTGGCGCTCTGGCTCCAGATCCGGGCGCCCGCGCGGGACTGCGGGAAGAAGTTGGGGAACCGGATGTTGGACGTCGCGAACAGGTACCGGGACACCGTGTACCCGCGCGCCGCGTCCGCCATGCCCAGCCGCTCGAACAGCTCGCGCCGAGGGTACTTGCAGCTGCCGCAGTAGCGGGAGGACGGGTCGTAGTCGAAGGCGTCGTAGCAGGCCTGCGCCAGCTCGCCGTACCGGATCAGCTCCGACCGCAGCAGCGGGTCCATGGGGTCAAGGAGACCCGCCCAGTCGTCGCGCCCGTGGATCTCGCGCCACCGCGTGCGGAGCTCCTCTTCGTGCTTCGTCCCCGCGCCGTGGCGCCGAGCGTCGGCGTCATTGTCTTCCTCCTCCTCTTCTTCTAGAACGTCGTCGCGGTACAGGGCGTTGGCGACGTCGTGTTGTTCGAGCCGGCCGACGAGGGAGGCGACTCCCGCGTCGTCCTTGGTGGCCGCCAGGGGCCGCCGCAGAGTGGTTTCTGCGGTGGTGAGTGATCGGCGAGGGGCGGCTGGGCCGCCGCATAGGAAGGAGAGCTGTGTGGGGTGTTGGTACCGGTACGGCGGGGAGAGCTGGGAGCCGAGCGGCGGGAAGGTCGCGGCAGGAGAGGGGCGCCATTGGAAGGCGGGCGACTGGGCGAGGTCGTCGTCGTCTGCTGGATGCTTGCTGAACCTAAACTAAAACACGCGAGGAGAGGAAGACCCGGTTTTGTGCTGGTGGCCACCAGCGGTTTTCGTCGTCGTCTGCTGGATGCTTGCTGAACCTAAACTAAAACACGCGAGGCAGGAAGACCCGGTTTTGTGCTGGTCCACCAGCGAGGCAGGAACGCCGCCGCGGGGTAGCTCAGTGATGCATACTACTACTATACTAGTGCTTCATCGCCGTCATATTTGGTGGAAATCGGTAGAGTAATCGCCATCGCCATCGCCATCGCACTCGAAGCTTCATTCATGTTGTCACATGCGTGCTCCCCTATTTTATTGGACTGTCGTCGATACAATGAGGTATCTGCCGGTCGTCAAAATCTATATTAATACAGGTACACTTTTAAAAAAATCAGTAAGATGTAAAAACTTTACATTCCAAATCTTTACAATTCAAATGGTTGTAAACTTTACATCTAAATCGTCGTCTTTACCTGTAAAACTCCAAAAGTGGCCTTGGGTGAGGGGTTAATGCTTTTTTTTTTTTTTTTTTTTAAAGGTATCTAAACAAGGCCTAACTTACTAACGTAACAACAAAAACAAACCGCTCTATTCGGCTGTTGTTTGCTTTGTTGTGAAAGAGAAACATTGGCTGAAATTGTTAGTGGCCGTTATTTGAACAAGCTGTATATACTATATGAGACAAAAAGCCAACAAGAGCTTAACCAATACGTGCTCACATGGTTTTTGCTGAATCCATAGCCTTTGGCTCTATTCACTGTTCTCCAGTCTCTCTCATTTTTTTATGCAGCTAGCGATTTTTTTTTTCTTCTTAATTTTATTTTATTTGCTCGCATCTCCATGTCATAAGGGGATTTGAAATTTTGAACACGTTATCTCCACGATCATTAAAAAAAAAACAGAAGAGACAACCTCTTGATCTCTATGGATGTGCCGACATCTTGAATCCCATGGGGATCAACCAAATAATTTGCAAGAATAAACGTTTGGATGAAGCATAGAAAAATACAGGAATTCGATAAGAAAGAGTGACAAAAGAATTTTTTCATGAGGATCAACCTCTTGATAAAATTCCTCCGAAACAAGTCGTTCCATAGGAATTTCATAGGATTCTGGAAACTAAATCCTTTGTGCCAAAGGGGTTCTGGTTCATAGGAATTTTCCTATAGAATTATAATTCTCTAGAAGTCCTCCATTATTCCTTTGTTACAGAGAAAGCCTTAAATTTGAATTATAACAATGTTATTTTTGAAAAAAAAAAAAAATTAGTTGTTAGCTTCCCGTCACTAGGCTTATCACAAAGAAATATTCCATCTCATGTGTTCTTAGTTGGAATTATGTCTTTTTCTCCCAAAGACAATATGTGCACGTGTTTATTTCATACTAGTCATTGGCTTATCGTCACAAGGCTCGTATAGCCTGGTACCACCCAACCACCATAATAAAGCTTGTAACCATTGTGCTGTGATGTGACTACTGATGGGGTATAAAAGCATACTCCCTCTGTCCCAAATGTTTGTCTCTAGAAAACCGTGTTTCTCTCATAAACACGCTTTCCCGGACGACACACATAAAGAGATGGAGGGAGTAGTAGTGATTAAAAGCATAGTGATGCTGCGCTGGAATATGTTTTGTTTTTCTGACGAAGCAGTCAGCACTGAGCAGTCACTAACTATAGATGCTTTGGAAGTGCTAATGCCATGCTGATCAATGAGTGTTAGGTTGTTGTGTTAGCAATTATCATGGAAGAATTAAGAGACTTGCATAAAAGATAAATGCAAACTCGATATACTGATATTGGGATAAAACAAAATCTTTTTTTTCCCCAAATTTTTTTTGTTGCCTATAATGGGCTTTCTGAACTCAAATTCTGTTATGAGAATTTCTGTTTTCATTAGAAGAACGCCGGCAGAATGGATGGCTTCTTGATCATAGCTTCTCAAAACTCAATTGAAGAGTATACCGAAATGAATTGCTTTCCTATACAAAACCATGCACAAATAAATCAGGAATTAGCCGTGCATCCTTAAACTCTAAGGACCGTCAGGTTGTGCCGCTCAGGTCCCGCTTCAGCAGCCCGACCTGCCGCCGTAAGTCTTCCCTGGGTTTATTTTTTTCTTTTTGTTTTTTATTTTTGCCACTCGATCGCTTTTTCCTACTATAATAAAATTTCTCAAATCAAGTTTTTTTGACCGAAGATTTCTCAAATAAAGTTGTAAATAGATAATGAATGAATGATGTCTTTCCATCGTTGCTGAATTTATTGGTGTCCTCAGCGAAATAATATGTAGCTTAGTGGTTGCAACATGTGGCGCAATGGTTACAAAAGCCTCAATAACACCTCGGATTTTGGTTTGGACACTCTATGAGAGCTTTTTTTTCCAGGGTTTAACTGTATTTGTGCTTTTAGTGATAGACGGTGTTTCCGTCGATAGAGAGGTTGTAAGGTCCTAGATGGCTAGAGGGGGGGTGAATAGCCTATAAAAATTTTCTACAAGCTCAACTAAACAAACCGATTAGTATAAAACACGGCGTAAAGCGGTTTGCGCTAGCTCTATTGTCTTGCAAGCCTCTAGTGACAATTCTAAATAAATTCTATGATCTCTATGTCACACAAGAGCTATGTCACTACTCTAACTAGTGAACAATCCTTGTATGGTCCTTATGCTAGCAAGAACAACCTACACAAGAAAGTGCTAGCTCTCTACACAAAGTAATCTAGCAAAGTAATGCACGAGTGAGAGACTTGTTATACCGACTTGTAGAGGCTATGAACCAATCACCGGGAAGAGGATGAACCAATCAACACAATGAGATGGAGAACCAATCACCAAGACAATGAACAAGTCGATTTGTTCACCCGGAGTTCGCTTGTACACCGACAACTACTCTCCGGTTGTGCCGACCAACACAAGGATGGTGTTTGAGCTAGGCGGTGCCCTTGCTAGCCTCAACACACCACTCAACAAGTGTGGTACCCAAAGCACGAGCAATGTATTCCTTGCACTTTGTCTTCCGACGAGGAGTGCGTAATCCTCTCACAAATCAACCTGAGGTGGCCAAGAAACAATCACCTCTTCTTGCCAACAACTCCACCACTTCACCAAGCCGGCTAGGAGCGGTGTTGTAACATCCAGGGCCCTTCACGACGCCCAGCCCACTCTACCGAGTGGTTCCACTCGTAGCAACCCGCTTTTCGTTTCGTCCTCGCTTCGTTCAAAACGGTTAACCGAAGGTTACTACGCGTCCCCGGCCCCGGTATTTAAGTCGGTTTGGAACTCCCGATTCACGGTATGGTACTAAACATCCGGTTGCTACAGTGCCAATCCCGCTCACAAATCAAACTGGCTGGCCCGTTTGAGGTGATAACAAGAAAGAACTAATCACCTCGCTTCTCCGAGTCCGATGTACAACAACTCCACCCCATTCCCCTACGCATCTGTCGTCGGCCCATTCCGTGAATTGGGCCCAAATGTTACGGTGTCTCCAAGAGAAACGGAAATCCACCGTCTCACAACGATCCCCAAGTGCCTCTAGATGCAAGAACTCAATGCAATGCACTAGGATCAACTCTTCTCTCAAGAATGAAGCTCAAATAAAGAGTGAGAGAGGAGGGAGGCTTGCTTGCTTGCTCAAAGGTGTTAGGAGTGATTCAAAATGACCAAGAGAGAGAGCAAGTGGCAGCCAAGGAGGTATATATAGGCCACACCACGAAATGTGGTGGAAAGGGTGGAAAAACACACTTTTACGCCGACCGGCGACGGACCGACCGGACTCACCATGAGTCCGGCGGTGGGTCCGGCTGCAACCGACAAGCCAAAACCGCCTTTGGGACCACCTTGAGCGCGTCCCGTTGTCGCGTCCGACGGTGCTTCGGTCGGCCGGAAGCATCCGTCATCATCGCGTCCGGTCGACCCTCGACGAAAGCTCCCAAACATGCTCTTCTCGCCAGACGCCTTCGGCCGGACCGTCCGGTCACCGCCGGCTTCCGGTCGGTGCGTCCGGGCCGCGCCAGAGGCTGCGAAAACTCGTCGTTTTATCGCCGTTCCTTCGCCTTTGCTCCAAACCGACTTCCGTCACTTGTTTCTTGTTGCCGACACGCCGAAGAACACCTCGACACCATGTGTTAGCATTTTCGAAACCATTTTCGACAAGGACGGAGTTAGCACTTTAGGTTAGAATGCATGCATATGAGACTTGAACCTAAAGGCACGTGAGGATCGATATGCACGAAAGTTTTCCCCTCTTTATAGTACGGCTTATCGATCCTATAACCACCCACACCCTCTATGGTGTCTTGGGTGTGAAATCAAAAGCCCTATGGTTATACCTTTGCCTTGGGGACAATTGATCTCCGAAACTCCACCGAGTTGCATGCTTGATCATCTTTTGGATCACCTCGAACCCTCATCCATGATCACCACACACCAACTCCGGCACGACCAATCTCCAATCTAGTCAAACACTTAGCATCGAGAGATTAGTCCTTAGGTGTCACTAATTATCCAAAACCAAACAAGAGATCTTCAGAGGTGCCTATAGTCACTTCGTCAATCTTGAGGATTTCCTAGCCCAGTCTTTGAAAACGCTCATAGGGTAAGTGTGTGTTGTGCTCATGTGAGCTAGTTTAGGCTAGATAAAAAACATTTTTCTCACTGGCAACCTAGAGTCAATGGCGGAGGCAGAAATATTTTATAGGTGTGGCGGATTTATAAAGGTCGAACATAATATTATACAATATAGCTATCAATTATGTAAGGCCGTACTAGAATGTTAGCTAAATATTATATTACTAGTTTACTATGTGATCGCAAATATAAAATAAAAAGCAAAGTATTGGCACGTAATAAAATATCTCACGAGAAAAAAAAGACAACGTTATCGGCGATTGCATCGCTAGCCGCAAGCAGCGGGGAGGCACGGAGTCGCGGCCGCCATCCACCGACGTGGGCGGATCGGCCGTGTCGAACTCGCGACACCGCCCACGGCCACCACGTTGAGTTCTCGGCTTCTCACATCAGCACCATCGTCCATCATCTACGGTGCAAGAACCACGACGTTGATTCGAAGAGCGGAAAAAGAATAGACGCCAGCAGACGGGCCTAGGCTAGTTTTCCTTTCCCTCCGTGCCTTCTCATATTCACGCCACGAGAGGCCCATCAAGTGGACGAGGAATACACATGTATGAGTGTATCACCGATCCTCGAGATAGCCGGCTCGGGGCGCGTGTAGAGAAGGCCTTGATCACGGTGTCCGATCCGAACTAGGCGTCGATAAGGCTAGCATCGGACTGCGAGAATGTAATTCGAAGTCTCAAAGGATTAGGCCTTGGACCGTATGGTCAGATTGTGCAGGAGTTAAAAGCTAAAGCTAGTAGTTTCATTTCGATGAATTTTGTTCATGAATCTAGGCGATCGAATGAAGATGCTCATGTAATTGCTAAATCCCTAGTTTCTTTTGCACCAGGACGATATGTCTGGTTGATGGCGCCGCCTTTTGGCGTTTGTAATGCTATAAACCATAATTAATAAAGTGGTTTTGTGCTCAAAAAAAAAATGAGTGTATCACCATTTACAAATGTGCATGTATTCCAAATATAGCATGTACATTCAATTTTTTAAACTATTTTTAGGTATGGAGGCCACCGAGGCTCGCCAGATTGCTGCCTCCATCACTGCCTAGAGTATAATGACAGGTGTGTGAGCCTATGGTAATAGTTCAATCAGTCCGTGTGTGAACAATGTGTTAAACCATATGACTGCTAAGGGTCTTCACTATTAGAGTTTGATGGTTTCTAGATTGTAAAGGTTAATGTTTTTCACCTTAATAGCAATGCTCTAGTGTTATCTTGTGGGTTTAGTTTTTTTTTCACCCTCGTCTCCAAAACATACTATCTCGTAGAAGTCGAAGATCATACGCAATCGTTGCTGGTTCCCTTCCGTTTCCATTGCGGCTGCGGAACGGATCTTGCTCACTGACGTTGCAACGGTTCATCCGAGCGGGATGGAAAAGCCCGCAAACGGCAAATCCCCGGGGCCCTCGCCCTATCCAACCAAATCCTCCACCGCCTCCCACTTTTCCACCCCCACCACCTCCGTCTTGCTCCTCACTCCGCTGTCCACACACGAGCGCACTCCCCTCTCCTCTCGCTCTCGCTCTCCATGTCCGCCGCTTCCACCGCCACGGCCACCCGCCTCATCCTCCCGCGCCCGTCAGTCCCGTTCCGCTCCTCCTCCTTTCCCGGAGCCGGGGCCGCCTCCGCCGCGCGTTCCACGCCAGCGCCGTCGCAGCTGGCGGTGGCGCCGGAGGAGGCAGCGGGGCCGGCGAGGGCGCCGCGAAGGAGCCGCCGCGGACGCTGTTCCCCGGCGGGTTCAAGCGGCCGGAGATCCAGGTGCCAGCACTCGTCCTACGCGTCGGCGCCGACGAGGCGCTGCGGTGCGGGGATGAGGTGGCCGCCGCCGTGTCCCGGGGCGTGGGCATCGTCGTGCTCGAGGCCGGAGAGGAGGGCGGTGGGCGAGCGTACGAGGCCGCTCGCGCGCTCAGGGCCACGGTCGGGGACCGCGCGTACCTGCTGATCGCGGAGCGCGTCGACGTCGCCTCCGCTGTCGGGGCGAGTGGCGTCGTGCTCGCCGACGATGGTTGGTGACTGAAATTCTCCTTGGCTTCCAGTTTCAGTTGTATGAGCTTGTGTTTGTTAGGTAGCAGTCGCTAAGAATTCAGACATTCAGAGTACACCGTTGTAGTTGTAGAGCATACATTTTGCAACAGCCCGGTTTATGCTTCAGTTGCTGATCGTTCATGGGTGCCTATCATTCATTCAGAGTTGCTTTCAGCCTTGTTAGAAGTCCTGAATATAATGTTAATAATTTTAAATGTGACATTGGATGTGTTCTGTCATTAACTCGTAAAGTGTGCTTGGTTTTCTATGTAGTAACTGTCTACAACATTCATACGTTATTTTGATGCAGGCATTCCTGCTATTGTTGCGAGGAGTATGATGATGAAATCAAATGCTGACTCCATATATCTCCCTATTGTTGCTAGAAGGATACAATCTGCAAACTCTGCAATAAGTGCTTCAAGTTCTGAAGGGGCTGATTTTCTGATTGTAAATACTGGCACTGGTGATTTTGCGGATGTTATGAATGATGGTGTTGGTCAACGTGTGAAGATTCCGATTTTCTTCACATTGAATCCTTTGAGTGAAGGAGCTTATTCTGACTTCACATCCAGGTTGCTCCAGTCTGGTGCATCTGGAGTTGTTACATCCTTAGCTGGTATGCAACTCTTCACTGATGATCTTATAAAAAAGGACTTCTCAAAAGTGGACTCAGCTGAGGAGGTCCCACAAGCGAGTTACTCTTCTGCTGGGATGCTGGAAGATGTTAATAATGTAATGGTCCTAACTCGCGGTCGTGAGAAGACTAAAGTTGCTGGATTTACAAAATTGGATGAAAAAAGTGATGCAGTTGATAGAAATAGAGAAGCCTATTCTTAACGAAGCTATCGCTATTATCCATGAGGCAGCACCAATGGTGATCATCTAACGTTACACATTTGGTAGTTGAAGATGCCCTGAAATGAATTCAATTGTACTTCATATCTTCATATTTAGCATATCTTTGACTTGAATGTAATTGTCAATTTGACATCACAGATGGAGGAGGTTGAGCTTCTGGTGGATGCTGCTTCTCGCCTGAGTGAGCCATTTTTGTTGGTTACTGTGGTAATTTTGGGTTTACATCGAGTCTTGATTTCAGCAGCGTCCATTACATAGTTCTTATTTAGATAACCTGCATGCATACTACTGAGGCAAATGACATTAGACTTGATTATTGTCATAGTTTTTAAGGCGTCACCTAGGCGTCAAGGCGCTAAAAAAAAGGGCGTCCTTGCCACCACAACCCAAAATCAGCAAAATGAGAGAGGATGGGAGGTAGAAGAGAGAAAGAACTGGAGGAGGAATGGGAAGGCCAAGCACTTGACCCTGCTCCATCCCCATTGGCTCCAGACGCTATGGCCATCGCAAGGAAGAGGTAGGGTGGAATGGTTGCGGGCGACATCAGCGCAAATGGAGAATGGAGAGGGAGGGATGGAGAGAAGAGTCGCAGAGAGGGGGGCGGCGGCGGCAGAGACCTGGAGTGCTTGTCTATGGGAAGGGCTGAGGGAATAGGTCACACAATATGCCAGGAAGGATGTATGGGCTGGTTGGTGGGCTGGGCCTTTCTTTTGACTTGTCCTTTTCTTTTCCTTTTTAAATTGCTCTGTGCCGCTGCTTTGAAGTTTCTCACAATCATTTGGCGTCTCCTTGCCTCGCCTTTACAATCGCTTAGGCGGGGTGGCTCACCATGTCTCGCCTTAGCACCTTAAAAACTATGATTATTGTGTTATATTATGTAAATCATCAAATGATGTTATAGGGCAGTCATATCAATATATCATGCATCTCCCTCAAAAGCAATCAAGAATCTTAATATCTGTTGTTTTCTCAAACAAGGAATACCAATATGCTATGAATATTGCTTTGTACATGTATTTTTTTTTTTTTTTATTTGTACAATCTATTGAAGTTCTCTATATCTTACATTTTGTGAACTCCCATTTAATTTTTACTAGCATTTAGTGCCTTTCCTGGTTCATTTTGCCATCTATTTCTTTGCGTATTCGCCTTTTTTTTTATGGGTGGAAAAGTTCTCTTCTATGTGAGTTCTTCTGTATTCCACCCCTTTACTAAGCAATTATGCTTATGCATGTCCTCTTTATGTTTAAATTCTGCCACATATGTGTCCACATGCTAGATGGTGTTGTATTTGCATAAACAAACAAACATAACTGTCCTAAACTAACCACATTAGTAGAAGCATGAATCCTGTTCTATAGTAGTATAAGAAGGCACATGTTTCCATAGCCCAGGCCACCAAAGTGATTAGAAAATTCAGGCCCTTCTGCATCTCATTGGGAACATCTCTGATAGTGACTCCCGCCATCTAAAGAAGCGAGTTGCATCAACTGGAGGCACCACTAGGAATATAAATTGACTACTTGTTCTTCATTATATTATACATATTCCACACTTTGTAACTTTTATTTCGCCAAGTAATCATCTTACCACTCATTCTGAGCAAATCCTCCTGCAATTTATCTCAGGGTGAATTTAACTCAGGCAAGTCAACTTTTATAAATGCTTTACTTGGAAGGCAGTATCTTCAGGAAGGAGTTGTGCCTACGACAAATGAGATCACACTACTATCATATTCTGAGATTGAATCTGAAAGCTTTGAGCGATGTGAGAGGCATCCAGATGGTCAATTCATGTGCTATTTATCTGTTCCAATTTTAAAGGAAGTAAGTATTGAATTGCTTTTGATGGTCATGCTGATATTCCTTCTTTACCTTCCAGATGTATGCATGCAGTTTATTGTTCGGAATGTTAAGTTAGACAAGATGGCCTTTCCCTTAATTTATTAAGTTAAATAAGCTAGCTAGATGGATGTAATTTCCCTTTTCACCCAGTTGAAGGTTCTTTCTGAACAAACTTAAAATTGTGATAAATTATAAGGAGCAGACTTCTTTTTTTCTCCACATGCTGTAGTTGATAATGTGTACCACCTGCCCATTTGCCGTAGCTACCTGACTACTTGGCTTTTGATCAACATCTATTACATGCAAATGAAGGTGCCAAGAATAATTGACAGTCTTGTTATGCTTCACTTTCTTTTTCCTTCTGTAGTTGCATTACTGTCCCAGGTCCAGATCAGCGATGCATTTTCCTTTGCTTCTTTACTTCATTTTTTCTTTTCATAAGATGCTCCATGTGTACTAATTCACAGATGAATCTAGTTGATACACCTGGAACAAATGTTATTCTTCAGAGGCAGCAAACGACTCACTGAAGAATATGTGCCACGAGCTGATTTGATACTCTTTATCCTATCATCGGATAGACCATTAACTGAAAGTGAGGTATTTACTATTTGATATGACAAACACATTTATATTGCGATTTTATCAGCACATAAGTAAACTTGCACCTTGAGGACGTAGGTGCAAGTGTAAATGCCATTGGAATGCCTTCTACCACTGCCCAGACTGGAACATAATAGGTGCTATTCTGCACTAGTCACAGTTCCAGCTGATTCCATCCATTCGGAAGAAATCAAACATTCCATGGATCTCGGTACCAGCTGAGTCCATCCATTCGGACGAAATGAAACATTCCATGCTTACTGTTCTCACTCTTCCGTGTGTGTGTGTGTGGGTGGGGGGGGGGGCGTATGTATAGTCTTTCTAGGATTTGGGTGCATCCCATTCAACAAACAAACCAGAATGGTATTCACAAGCTTGCCTGATTTTGTTGGATTGAAGTTTCAATTGGCACCCTTGAACATTTCAAAACTTCTACTTCCAGTTGATGTGAGTCTGGAGAGAAGTTCTAGCAAGATGTACTCTGTTACAGCTCTATCCAAATCTAGAAAGAAAGAAACGCTTTCTAGTTTTTTCTGCTTTCGGCGGGCTTAAGTTTATACTCCCTCCATCCCTAAATAAATCAATTCCTAGAATCTGTGCAAGTCAAACAATCTTATGTTTGACTAACTTCATAGAAAAGAGTAAACACATCTATGACATAAATTGAGCATATTATGAAAATATATTGTATGGTATATCTAATGGTACTAATTTGATGTCATAGATCTTGATGAGTTTTTAATAGAAATTTGATAAAAGTTTAAATTTTTTGACGTAAGACAAGACAACTCTAGAAATCTATTTATTCAGGGATAGAGGAAGTACTTCACTATGTTAAGTGCCATGATCCTGTTGAAGAATGAGCTGGTGACTCATAGGCAGTGGTTTGCTTAAGGGAACATGGAATGAGCCCACCTGAGTTGTCGTGAAAGCGAGTCTTCATAGAGTGATTGTCACTGCATATGGACCCGAACCTAGGTCACTGTATCAAGGGCTCTCATTGCTATATTCCACTTTGAAACTCATTTGATCTGCTATGACAATTATAGCAGATCAAATCCATAGCCTTTTCAGTTCATGGAAATTTTCGGTGACTTATTCTTGGCTTCTTTCTATATTATATATAGGCTGCATTTTATGTTATCTTTACATGGATTCCTTCTGAATCACATATTCATGGTATCTAATCTAGAGTTCTAATTTATGTTTGGACAATGTATTTTTTATTATTATCTAATAGAAGTAAACTTGGTTTCTTGTAACCCTAGGTTGGATTTCTTCAATATGTCCAACAGTGGAAGAAGAAAGTTGTATTTGTTCTAAACAAATTGGACCTTTATCGGAACAGCAATGAGGTTTGGTTGTAACGTCATTTCTGCACCATTGAAATCAAAGCAAGATTTATTTTGTTCCAAATTGCTTGTTTCTAATTCATTGCTTTGCTTCTCAATCTGGCATAGCTTCAAGAAGCTACTGCATTTGTCAAGGAAAATGCAATGAAATTGCTTAATGCAGAGGGGCGTAACACTGTTTCCTGTATCTTCACGCTCTGCTCTGGAAGCCAAGCTTTCGTATTCCAAAAACAGTGACGAAAAGCATTTGAGGGAAGCTATGCTTAGTGATCCTAGATGGAGAAGCAGCAGATTTTGTGAACTTGAGGATTACTTGCTGAGTTTCTTAGATAGTTCAACGGAAAATGGAAAAGAGAGGGCCCGGCTGAAACTTGAAACACCAGTAGGCATTGCAGATCGTTTGTTAACTTCATGTCAAAGACTTGTAAAACTAGAATATGAGAAGGCAGTTGAAGACTTAACATCCATCGAGGATCTTGTTAATGGTGCAAACAATTATGCCATCAAACTTGAGTCCGATAGCAGATCTTGGCAGAACCAGATTTCATCTCTTGTAGGTGTTTCAAATACTACTAGTTCTTTTTTATTTATTTATACAAATGTACTCCCTCTTTTACCAAAATATAAGTTGTGTTTTCTCCTGCCTTCAAGCAAAATACTGATTAAATGCAACTTATGATACTGCCTATTTTCTTGCTTGTAATATCTCTAATCCCAAATACAAGTCTGCTTTAGCGCACCAAATATATTAAGTCCATAACAACTCTAATGGATCTTTGGGAGTACTTTATACTTTTTGTTGCTTGGACACCTCTTTTTATTGTATGATTAATATATACTAACCAGTAGGGGGCTGCCCTCCTTTTTCCTCCAAAAAAGACATGTATAATGAGGATATTTTTGTCATTTTTGACATGCCTTTCCCATTGACTTTTGACCTTTTAAGTGTGCATGTTGTTGGATACACATACACACTCTTCAACTTCTCATAAATGCATCTATTGCCGACCTAGTATTGGTATTTGGTGAAAGTCCTTTTGAGTGCACTATGCTTAATACTCCTAGATTGAGAGACTAGTAACATACTTACATCTTACTTCTTCCAGATTGAGAGAGCAAAAGGTCGAGCAGTTAAACTCATGGAGTCTACACTTCAGCTGTCAAATATTGACCTTATTTTTACATACACGGTCAAAGGAAAAACAGGCAGTTCCATCATTTGTTCAGAATGATATTCTGCCAACATCATTTGTTGAACTTTTTCAGAATGATATTCTGAGTCCAACCCTTGATGATGCTGTGGTATGTTTGCCATTGAACTTTTGGTTGGTTTTTATCATATTATTATGATCCACATATGCTCTATTTGGACAAACAATTCTCGGAATTGATCCCAAGTTAATTGTATCAACTCTAATTGCCTTGACTTCAACAAATGTTCCTATATCAAAACTTTTGGTGCTGACTTGATTGATTAATTTTGCAATTCGCTGGTTACCTCCTGCAATATCATATACTTTACAAGGATCATCATCCAGGCAGTCTGCACACCCACCTTCGTCTTTTAGATATTCCTTTAATAGAACTGGGATTTTCAGGTGTATGTAGTATGCAATCTCGAACACGGTATGTAGTCAGCAACCACATGGCCACCTTATAACAGATTTAAACCGTTTAAGCAATTCACTTAATTCAGTTTACCCATTTTGCAGCATGGTTAATATTTTTTATAGCTCTCAGAATGAATACTTTTCTTTTTTGATATATTATATATTATTCTTTTCTTTTGCACGTTTTGTTCTAAAGTAAATTTCATGGAACTATACATGATTTATATCATCAGAAAAACTATACTTTTCTGAACTCTTTTTCGAAAAGTATTGCTTATATATCACAGAACTGCACTTTAAAAAAAATAGTTGGGTATCAACTGACATCCTGGAACCCACACGGCCACACATGAGACATACACAGGTGGAGCTCATTAATCATCCAAGCAGGTACTGTCTTACATATGGGACTGAGATGTCAATTGATGTCCAAACTAATGGAATTAGCGAATAGGTGTAGTTTAGTGATAATAAGTACAAAAACAGTTCTTTGCAGTTGATTGAAGTATGAGTAATTTTGTGATAATAGAGATCACATACTATAGTTATCTGAAATTTGCTCGCTACTCTAGCTATTTGCTTTACCATGCTTATCTATCCATTTTATCAACAAAAGTCCTTTCTTTTGTTAGAATTTACTAGGTGACTACTCGACATGGTTGAGTTCTAGCAATACTCGTGAAGCAAAAGTTTATTTGGAGTATTTCTGTGAAAGATGGGATGCACTGGTTGCTCGGAAGAAAGAGTTTTGTTAGATCCAAATGGGATTGTTAATGAAGGTGGGAAACTCACCGCAAGGGCACTGGATGGCTTCAATGCCAGCGCTGCTGCCAAGGTTTTTGAAGAGGAAATCCATGAAGTGGTATGCCTATTAATGGCCTTGATTTCCTTATATCAATTGATATGTTTCAAATCTATGCTTTGGCACCTCTAAAAGTATTGGGGCTCTAATTACAAGTAGCACAACACATCTCTTAGCCTTTAGGGAAAATGTGGAAATTTCATTATAGGTACTAAATGGTAAATGCCTTTGCCTTGATAATATACCAAGAAAGGCCCTTGTGAAATCTGTAATTTTCCATAGCCCTTGTGAGTCTGTTACATGAATGTTTAAGTGGTCAAGCTTCCTGCCGATACTTTTCTAGATGATGAACATTTGATCGTATGTGGTCATGTGGAACATTTGAATGCACACCTTACAAATGCATTCTCTGTGGATTGGAGTGGACTGGAAGGGACATTTGAATGCATTCTATGAGGGGAAATTAGTTCATTTCCCTCTTCAATCCACACGTACTGGAAGGGACTGGAAATGGTAAACAGAAATAATTTAGGTCATTTTCCTCTTCAATGTAAGAATAGCCAAAGCATTCAAGGCTCTACAATATTTTATGTTTAACAGAATACAATAATTTAAGTTTTGTACTATATCTGAGTGCAAAGTGCATGCCTAGACTTGTAAGCACGGCTGCTTTGTTTATCCTTATGTTTTGCGTTTTGTTATTTATTTCTAAGATTAGCTATTGCATGTGAAGGCTTTTGGAACATTTGGAGGGCTAGGTATTGCCGGACTGTCAGCTTCTCTTTTGACATCTGTTTTGTCAACTACTCTTGAAGATCTTCTTGCTCTTGCTCTTTCCTCAGCTGGCGGGTAATTCAGTAATTGATAACTGTGCATCATTCTTTAGTGAACTTTTTAACAATGAAATGGGACGGTTGATGTCTAACCACTTTGATTTGTCCTTCAGGTTTTTTGTTTTATCAAGCTTCCTGGTCGACGGAAGCTTGCAATAGAGAAAGTTAACAAGGCTGCTGATGAACTCTCTCGAAAAGTTGATGAAGCTATCCAAAAGGATATCTCTCAGAGTGCTAATAGCCTAATCCGCTTTGTTGAGGTTATCAGCAAACCTTACCAAGAAGCATGTCAGCGAAAAATAGATTGGTTACAGGGCATTCAGGGTGAGCTATCTGCTGCTGAGCGTAAGCTCCAAACTTTGAAAGTTGAAATCCAAAATCTTCATGGCTCGTGAGGTCTCATTACACCTTGTTTATTTGCAACTAATTCTTTGGATGGATATACTAATCATTTTTTGTTCGTTTATCTGCATCAATGATGTAGACGTAGTGCCTTTGCTGTACATGATAGTCTGTAAGTGTAATGTGCGTTGTAAATTCAAAACAAGTGATAAACTGGATCAATCTTGAACTGGATATCAAGCCCTGAGTTAGAAGGATGTTTTAAAAAACTTGCCTATTTGATAAGTTTACACCATTATGTGTTGAAACATATGAACCTTATCTTTTTGGAATCAAGTGGAATCAAGTAAAAAAGAAAAGTTGCTTTCAAATTTAGATCTGTCACGCGTAATACACCCTACAGTCATGGTGTGCCAGGTCTTGTGTTATATTCATTTGCTTTGGGAGACAGTGACTAGTGAGATTGCCAGATCTGTCGTCGACTATACATTTGGATATAGATGTGTTTGCCTTGAGAGTGCCAGATGGCCTCACTCTTCTATTTATATAGTTACATGGTGATCATACAAGGTATGCAACAAATCATACAATCAATCAGCCATAATCCTGGCAATTGCTAGTTATACACGAAGTTTTGTGCTTCGCCTCTCGCTCTGCTGCTGCTCGGTACACACTACGCACACCAAGGCCTCCAATGAGAGGAGAGTTTTGCAAGAATTTGACTAGCTGCTTGGTGAGCACAAAGTGAACTAATCCTTGGCCTTTCTGTTAGTGCGTTGCTGCAGAGTACATGTAGGTAGCATAGTCAAATCCATGCAAATTGTCGCACGACTCTCCTCCCATTGGAAGCCTTATTACAAAAATTTATAATACTGCAGTGTCTTTTGACGCTATGTTTATTCTCAGGTACATGTATGTTCAGATAGATACCCTTGGGCATTATATGGTGGATGAGATATGGACTTATTCTCTAGCACAATGTAATTAACAAGCAGTTGATTTTCGAGGTACCAAATTAATCTTGTACTATGGTGACGGACGGATAATTGAAATTTGCGCCATATATTCTCTTGAAAATTTTCTAGGTCCTTCAAATGACACTATAAAATTGATGCTCATGTATAATGCCACTGCTTTTGAAATACACGACTGAATAGAATAATGAACGCAACCTATTTGCAAAAGCAATGGCGCATGAAAGGACTTTGATTTTGCACTGGCATTTCTGGATTGGAATCTTTGTTTGAGTGAAGAATCATTCTACTTTTAATGAAAGCAATATCGGACGTCACCAAATAGCTAGGAGCTATAGTAGACACAACACAGTGCAAGTATAAAGGTTACACGGATCTAGAGTCTACTAGTGTATTTAATAAAAAAAAATTCCCATGATCTCTAGTAGCAAAGTCAAATCCACACAAATTGTCGCAAGTTCTCTCATTGGAGGCCTGATTACAGTGGGGGGGGTGGTGCTTTTGGCTAGAATTATTAGCTTTATCTAGAATTTTCTATCACGGTATCACCTAATTAACAAGCAGTTGTTTTTCAAGGTATAGACTAGTACGTATGGTGATGGATGGACTTGAGTTTTGTTCTGTGTGCACTGAAGTTGATATCTGCATATTCGCCAATGCTGTCTTCTAAAATATGGTGGATCAATAAATAAAAGAATAGGACCATTTGCACAAACCTGTGAGGACGTCTGTTTTGCAGTGACATTTTGGGATCTGAGAGACTTGTCTACTGAGAAAAGTATATTGAATTTTTTTAACAGGAAAAACTTTATTAAATAAAGTTCCGATCTTTGAAACAAGTCACATAACATCTGGTGCCACCAAAATCAGTGGGTCGCCCATGAACCTAGGGAAACATTTGCCAGACTGAACTTATTCCCCTATCTAGGATCGGAAAACGGCTTTCCCTAAAGCTCATATATACACGCATTCCAGTTAGCAATGTACCAGCGGTGAACAAAGATTTATATATTTTCTAGCACGATCTCATTAACAAGCATTTGATTTATCATCAAGGGTACTAAAACTAGTACCTAGTTGGGTGCCTAGTTGCCTACTTCTATTCTGCTGTCTGTCCTTGTTTACTGATATGTTGCAAAAGTTTGTCTCCGGGTCCATTTTGCCTTCGCATCAGCAGAGCATAAACTTTCTCCATTTTTAGGGTACAAACCATGAGCTGACGAGCAGCTGTAAGTGCACCGTCGGATCCTTGCCTTTGTGGCGCTGGATTCAGCTCAAAGCTCGTCGGACACATGAGCAGCACAGGCGCCAAAGGTTACGGTCATTGTTTTGAGTGACAAGTGATTAGTCCTCGCACAAAAAAAGCTAAAAGGTTGACATCATTCACGCGTATAGAAGTGTTAATGTTAAACTTGTTGGGGGTTTGGTTTAAATATAGGAGGCTAAATATGATAGTGCTGTCCTTGCAAACAGCCACTGACATGTGGGTTCATAAGGATGGGGGAGTGGGGGTGCACTTGTCAGCTATTGTTGGTCTCTTCTATCATTTTTTGCGGGGGCTGCAGTTGCAGTTTGTTCAAGATCAAGAAGGTAGTACTGTAGTAGAGGATGCTCGCTGCCTAGCCTTTCACTTTGTTTTTGGGGGAGACAAAAGCGGCTTTCCTAGCTAAAATACTCTTCGCAGTCCCTCTCAAAAAGAATTGAAACCGTCCTCTCAGTTTGTGAAGAGGTTACTACATGCCGTCGTGGCCTGCTCGTGCAGCCGTTCATTTTTCAGTAGTGTTGTCGGCTTGTCTCTATACTTTGTTTGATCTCTGGATCAGTGAAGTTTTTTGCTTTTCCACATGCATGAATATCTAGTTAAGTTGTTCTTCAATCATACGGTAAGGAAAGGATTCTATTTGCTCACAATGTGATTGGTTGTCTGAATTATTATCAAGACTTATGCAATGCAGTTTATCTATATATATTTGGTTGTATGTAGAGACTAGAGAGTCTTATACAGACTTGCACAATGTTCAAAACAAGTCTAATAAAACCAAAAGTTACCTTCTTCAAAAATACAATTTCCAGTATAGTGATTTCATATCGAGATTCCTGTATGACCTACAATTTGGAATGGAAAGTACATCACAGAAAATATTTTTACCATGGAGTAATATGGCATTGTCCACAAAAAGTATAAAACAGATGTGAGGGACACACATTTCACCGATGATTTTAATCTTATCCACTACCAAAAGAACAGAATCAACCGATATTGACGGGCTGCGAAATTCTGCTTTTCCAAAAGAGATCACCGAGCACCAACCGGTGCATGGAGATTTCTCGTGTCGCCATCAACAAAAACCGGGAATAACACACTTTCCCGTACATTTAAATTGATCAATATATATATCCTTTTTTTTTTTCTCGAGAATTCGTTTAATAAAGTGTGTTTTAATTATTAGTAGTTGGTATAAATTCTGAACCATCCATTATCAAGTGTGACTTGCTGTTGGAGAAAGGCAAAGAGCCACATGTGGTTTCAAATCCAGTTGCTAACGTTGTTTCATTCAAAAGCTTTCAAATGTTGTTCGGGGAGATTGATTCTTTATTACGTTGATGAAGTACGTATGAGATAGAACAATGTGTAAGCAAACAAGCAAAAATGAGTTTAACAAAACAACCCAGCATGGAGTGCATGAGCAAAGCTTACGGCAGTCTTAATGATTCTTGAATGACTTACACTTTGCACAGCATCCCCAAATCTTGGACGTCTGATTGTACGTGTGAACAGAGTGCCCTCCAAAAAGCATCCGATTGGAACAGGACCCAGCTTTCTTCAACGCGAATGGCCAAATAAATAATCCAGGTGATGTCACGCCATTCTTCCAATTTTGTTAACTGAGTTGGGTTGGGGGTGACATGGATGACGCATGACAGACTTCTCCATCGGCGCCGGAGTCGCCTGTGGCCTCAGCTGATCCATGAGCTGCCAGACCGGGGGCGCCATACCACTCACCGCCTTTTCTTTTCTCGAACACGCAAAAAGATTTGCGCGTATTTTTTGTATTAAGACAAATAAAAAGTTAACGGTTACAACAACGCACCTAAACGACGCACTAGGGGGTTACAATTATACAAAGAGCTCTGCCCTTCCTAGCAGAAGAAATCAAACGCGATTACTCGATAGATGAACAACCTAGTCGTCGACGACGACGGTTACCACTCACTACTTCATGCACATCAACGGCTTGGATCTAGGGTTTCTGGTTCCCGCCACCACTACATGTCATGTCGCAAGATACAAAGAGGGTGGCGTAACGTCCTGTTTTGTGGGAACACTGAAATTTCCTGTCGGTAAAAATCCGACATGAAAATACCAAATACCGATAGAAAAAAATATAAAAACAACTTTTCCAACAGTAATAGCTCGACAATAATAACTCGCTAGGAGCAACCGAAGCCGTAGTGATCAATGTGTGTGATGAAGTCGTAGCACCACTAAGCAAAAGATCCCATATGATCCTTCCCTCAATTGTCTCAACCGCTTTAGGGGTTGATACTTCCAGTGTCTTGCGAGGGACCTCCTAACTGTCCCAACTGTTGAGGACATATTAGGACCCTCTCCAGTGTATCACGGCTGATCTACACGGCAAGTTCCCCAACTGCTTCTCCCAAGCTTGTCTGCGCTGCAACAAGGTGAACAAATTGTATGATGAGATACATCTCTAGTAGGGTTTAAGATTATATGTATAAGAGATATGGATATAGATACAGATAGATGTAAGGACATGTCAAAAAATATTTGTTAAGCACGAGTAATACTTAGATGGTATAAATGGGGTGGCCAGTGACTACCCTAATTCCTGGATAGGTTTTTTAGGGGCTTGTTGTTATATCTCAGGGGCCTGAAATATGGCTTATTTTTCAGGTGACGGTTACTGGCCTCGAAGATGCGATACAAAAAATTAAGTAGATCAAAATAAAGCATCGCATGAACCAAAAAAATATACAAGAGCCTGCTGGAACATGGAAAATCAAGAAGATCAACAGACAAAGCATCGCATGAACAAAAAAGAAAAGCTGATATCTAAGAAAAGATCAGTTTTTATGCTTGTATACGCAAGCACGGG
This sequence comes from Hyparrhenia diplandra, assembly GCA_015847255.1. Taxonomy (NCBI): domain Eukaryota; kingdom Viridiplantae; phylum Streptophyta; class Magnoliopsida; order Poales; family Poaceae; genus Hyparrhenia; species Hyparrhenia diplandra. The sequence goes on along the minus strand of JADLZK010000277.1, from coordinate 31,946 downwards.
ATGTAAACTTTGTAGGCAGGAGCCGGTAGGCATCCTAGCACTTTTAGCTCCGCCAATGGATGGTCAATACTTTGTTACAAATTTGAAAAGCCAGGAGTCACTAATTAAGAAGGTAAATCTACACTCACTTGTGCTCCCTCTATCCCTTTTTAACTGTTGTTTATGCTCCGGGTAAATAATAACTCTAACTAATTTTATATACAAAATATTAATATTTATGGCAACTAATTTTATTAGAAAGATCATTGAATATATATTAGTATTATAATAAATTTATTTGAAATGCAAATGTTGTATATATATTTTTTATAAATCTTGTAAAATTAAAAATCGACAAATATTTAAAGACAGAGGGAGTATCATAAAAGGAAAGCATCAGCGCAAGTCCAATTACATGGGCGGTCTACCTTTACAGCCTACATGCCACAGCAGGGGAAGTGAGGCCCTTTGTTATTTTTGTTGCCTCAGATGGAATCAGAGTCAGAGCACCATTATTATGGCGATAAAAAAACATTTTTGGTACTAAATAACAATTCGAATAAAAATTTACCATACTATTCCCTGCCTTTCTGGCCCTATATAAGCGAGGAGAGCGCGGGCTCCTCTCTTCCCCAGAAAACACAACTCGAGATCACAGCCATCCTACGACGCCGCCAGTGTGGATTGATCCCAGTGATCCATCATCCTTTCCTGTGGCCGGAGCGTCTCTCTCCCGTCGCCATCACCGCCGCACCCTCTGCCCTCCGATCGTCTCCCTCTCCGAACCTTTATATACACCAGCTCTGCCCTGTGACCTCCACACCACCGTCGGGGCGTTCTGTGTGTGCGTGGCTGTGTGTTTGTTTGCATCGATCATCCACCATGCCTTCGCTGCTCGACTCGCCACAGATCCCGGCTGCCGGCGCCGGCGCCCTGGGACTCGCTGTACGCTATCCAAGAACCCCTTAAACCTCGTCACTTGACGGCCGTCGTCCCCAGCCCCGCCGCTGCGGTTGCCAAGAAGCCGGCGACGTACTACGGCGGCAGGAAGAAGAACCTGGAGACGTGCACCGAGGCGCTCGGGTGCGAGACTGGCGCCGTCGACACCGCGCTCCCGGCGTATAACGGCGCCGACGACAAGGGCGCCGACGGTGAAGTGGAGGAGGAGGCTGAATGCGCGGAGAGGAAGCGGCGCGCCCGGAGGAGGCCGAGATGGAGGGATGGCATCACGCCATCAGTCGTCGCGCCGGCCTCTGCCCCGCCGCTGAGGACGCTCGCGCGCGGCGCCAGCCGCGTGCGGATGGTTCACGAGCGGCGCGACGGGCGGCTGGCCGTGTATGCCGTGCGCACGCATGGTGTGGAGGCCGAGCGCAGCGGCGGCCGCCTTCGCATGCGCCTCATCTCCTCCCTTCCCAGCGGCGGCTCCACCACCGCCGCCTGTGGCCGACAAGAACCGCCAGAGGCAGAGGCGAAGGAGGAGGTTGTGGTGGAGGAAGGGGAGTGCGGCGTCGCCAAGTACGTGCGCGGCGGCCGGTGCGTGGAGGCGCCGGAAGGTGCGGCGGCCGCGGCGAGACTCGGCAAGCAGTGGGAGCCTGAGCAGATGCAGACTGCCGCGTTCTGGGTCGCCACCTCCTCCTGAACTGATCCAAGGGATTAATTAGTGGCGCCTACTGCTGATTAAATTTCTTAGCGATTACTATTTACTAAAAAAGGTTTGCCGATCCATCTCTCTTTAGGAGATGGTGGTGATCGATCAGGTCATGCAATGAGTCCCTTTTTTGTTTTTGATTTTGATTTGTAGCCTGTGCCATCGATTTGTGGGTTATTGCCACCTTGGTTGATCAAAGAACTGTGACGGATTGGTGGTGATTGAGATGGCACACGGTGTATGTAACATGTTGTGCCTAGAAGTAATGTGATTTTGCCTGGGCTTGCTTATCTGTGACTTCTCCATGTTGACAATGTGATCATCAACCATTAGATTGGTCGATCTTCAGTGTTCACTACTTGTATCGATCGTTCTCCTTTTGTCCATGGATAGAAACAAAGATTTTATCACTTGTTCGAGCTTCCAATGCTCTGTTGTACCACTGGCTGCAGCAAACAAACCGTCAAGCCTGCCGATCTAAGGTTAGTCAGTCTCAATGCATGAGGGATTTCAGGGTTGTGGGTTGTTTGGTTGCTAGCCTCAATGTATGAGGGATTTCAGGGTTGTTTGGTTGCTAGCCACTATCACCCATGCAAGTCATGGCGCCGCCACTGAAGTGTGGAGGAGAAAAAGGCGGCCCTAGCGTGGCTAAAATTAGCATACAAATGAGCGAGAAAGGAGCTGCAATCCAAACACAAGCCAAGGTAGGGTGGCAGCCACAAGTTAGGTGTGGAACCTTGGCGGGAAACACCTTCATGTCCGATATACAACACACCATATTTTGGAAAAAGGACGATATACAACACACCATATTTTGGAACGCCACAACTGTGGCTAAAATTAGCATGCAAATGAACCAGAAAGGAGCTGCAATCCAAACACAAGCCAATATACGGTGGTAGCCACAAGTTAGGTGTGGAACCTTGGCGGGAAACACCCCTTCATCTCCCAATATCCAACACACCATATTTTGAAAACAGCGTAAAAAAGTTTCATCCCCATAAGGGTGTCCGTAATAGTAATAGCTAGTACTGGCTACGTAGTCGGTTGACGTGGAGGTAAAAGACAACAAAAAATACTATTTTATATTGGTGGGCCCACATGCTCCTCTCACATGTTCTTGGGCTATGTGAAATAGTCTGGCTATTTGCATGTAACTAGTGACTATTCTCTCTCCTACTTTTTCCATGCCACGTCACATCTAGATAGCGAAATAGCTAACCATTGGGGACGGCCTAAAACTCTCTACTCCCATGAAACTCTAATCAACTCTCTTCATCCATACAGTGTCAAGTTAGCATATTTAATGTGCATGAAACTCTATGAAACCTCGGAGACTAGCGGCTCGATTGTTAATTAAGGCTAGCAGCAACCAAAATTTATTAGCCATGCAAGAAAACTTACCAAGAGAATGAATTAATTAGGGCATTTCATAAAAGAAAAGAGAGAAATTAAGGACACATGTAACGAAAGAGAGGTATTCAATTCATGGGAACAAAAACTTATTAAGCTGGAAAAGACTAGTAAAAAAAAAACCCGTGCATTGGGAACTTTTGGTGCCGTGCACAGCGCTAAATAAAGATTGGGACTTGCTAAAATTTTATGCACCTAAATTTTAACTTTCTTTTACGTGATTGTTATTGCATATATTTTATATTAAAATTGTAGGTTTTAGTTTGTTGCAATTTATGTGGACATAATCTTTATTATTTAGTTCCAAAAACTACAAGTCCGATAATTAATAATTTGCAATTGTTTCTATAGTCAGACATGGATAAAAATTTGATATGTTATAATACAAAGACAAATGGCAAAACACAAAATTAACAAATTACTTGTACTAGTTGAAACTATTCTTTTGAATAGGAAATTCTGAATGTTGTCTGAAATAACCTTTAAATATTTTGTGAGTTAGCTAGCTTAGTATCCTTGTTATCATGCTCAAATTAGGAAATTCTTTTGAATAGATTACTTTCGTTTGTTTTATTCCATGGGTTTGCAAAGAGTAGTCCTTCAGGTTCTATTCCAAACAAAAGCAGAACCCATCCAGCGCTACAATTTGCAGCCATAACATTTTCAACTGCTGCAATTAATCTGTTCTGTTGGACAAGATAGATGCAGTATAGTGACGCTGCAGTACCAAATGAGAATCTTTGATTGTGGCCACGAATGTGATCTGGCTGTTGCCATATATGGGGCATGGTATATGTGTGGACAAAAGACGAGGATCAAGAGCCTGGCCTAACTAACGTGACCCACGAAAAAACACGGTCCAACGCTATTATGAGGTGGCCCAACTAGCTGATGTGTATCCTAGGCATGTCGATAAACATGGACAGCTAGCGGCCAAAGCACAGGAACAAAAAAAGGCACACCGGAGATGCGCCTACTGGTTCTCGCTGTTTTAACGAGCGAGTTAACCTGTCGTATGAGTTGTTTTTAAATTTATTAATGTCTGCATATGTTGAAAAATATGCAAGTTTTCTACTGCATACTGAACCTACTAAGAACTGTCCAAATATATGACATATAACACACGACTCTATTGTCAACCAAAGTTTCGAACTAGCATCCAAACATTAAAATGGATCATTGCAGCGCCACCAAATCACTAAGGTCTCGTTCATTTCCATCAGATTGGCCTATGCCGAGTGGATTGTTGTGGTCTGCTTTCGATCCAGACATGAGCTCAATCTTTGAATTCCGTTGAAGCTAAACCAATCTTTGAATCATCTAACCCGCAGTCTCAAGAACAAGAACCCTTGAGTGCTAGAGGGGAGGGAAGAATGCAACGCTTTACCGGAGAGAAGGCGGTGGAGAGCATGGACGTCGGATGGGAATTGTCGTTGCCCTCCCGGTGGTGGTCGGTGTCGCGCCGTCGCCTCACCCCTACGTGGTCGCGGTCATGGTTTGCCTCGTGGGCGACTTTATTCCAAGGATAAAACACCATGCTCTGTTTCGAGCCGTGCAGTCGCGGGGGCGAATCCAAGCCAGACCAGTTTTGATTCCAGGCCAGGCTAAAACGAACACACATTTGATCTCACGTTTGGATCGAAAACAGGCTGCAACAATCCATCCGAAACAGGCCAATCCGATAGAAACAAACGAGGCCTAATTTTAAAGCCAGTTTGGAATGTACGAAAATTTTCATGTAAAAATTATTGTGCTATTCCGGTTATAGTTAGCGGCGGCTCAATTTTATGGCTAATCTTTAAGCTAATCCAACCAATAAGGCTACTTGTTCCTGTTTTTTTTTTTTTTCTTTCAATCGGATCAGTCTGGTTCTAAATTGTATGGTCCAGACTCCAGACACCGTGCATTTCCAGCAAAAGCAACAGGTCGGACACGAAAATGTTTATGCGCTTGCTGACTAGCCTTTGTGGATATTGGTTGGCTCTTCTTTCATGCTTAGAGCACCTCGCTGAGAAAAAGAATGAGATTCTACTGGTGTGGTACCGAGCACTATGATTTTGTGCTTAGAATACGTACCATGATGGAACAAAACTTACAAACCTGATGAAGTTGCGCAGGAGCTAGCCACGAGAGAGGCACCGTCACAGTGCGGCGAGCACAACGGGAACACATGCGGTTCCGCGTCACGTCGTTGGAATTCTTCCCAATCCCAACCCAAGGCTTTTTACTTTTTTGCGATCGGTTGGTTCTTCGCTGTCTCCCCGTCGACAACCACTCCCTCTCCCGCCCGCCGCCGCCCGGTTTCTGCCAGTGTGGCGGCTATCTCTCGCGTGTAGGGCGCGGCGGCCGCCTACCACCACTCCGCTAGGGTGCAAACGGTGATAATTAGGTGCACTTCTAAATCTCTTTAGTTTAAGCATTTTTACTATTCTTCTAAAATTTTAAATAAGTAATTGTTGACACCCAAAAATGTCTATACCAGATTTTTGGTAACCTAGGCGTGACAAGGGGTCATAGACAAGATTGGAGTGCAACAACGAGGCTAAACAATCAAGAGATTCGGCAAAGGAAGAGTAACAATCAAGAGATTGGAGCCCAACACCTTTGGTTCGGATAATGCTGGCACCCCTGAACCAATCCAAGCCCACTGTGGAAAATGCCTTGGATTGGGCCATACAAGGAAAGATTGTTCTGGGCAAGTCCGATGCAAATCTTGCTTCAATTACGGTCACGTTGCCAAATCGTGCCAACGCAAATCTCGCCCGAAACGGCGTTATCGGATTGTTTCCCGTCAGGAAGGCGAAGAGTCAGGAGGCGTGGCTATAAATGGAACAGCACCAACCACAGCGACTCTTCTTGACGACTCCGTCTCTTCCCCACCGCCCCCTCCACCGCAAGAAGAAGCTACTATTCAAAAACCCTCGACTTGCACCTCGTCGCCTTCGCCAATGGCGGCCCCGGGGAGGTCGATCCGCGCCACTTCGTCCCCAAGGGCTTCACCTTGGGGGAGAGAGCACCAGGACCGCCTCGCCGTCATGAGGTCTTCGTCATCGGGTGCTACTCCAGGCTCCATGAAGACCTCGCCATCGTCAAGACCACCCCAAGTGTCCACAACGGGGACTTCCCCCTCCTGGCTGAAGCTCTCCGCGCATTCTTCCTCAGGCACAACGTCCACATTCTTGAGGTATTGACGTGTCCTCTAGGCGATGCTTATGTCAGATTCGCCTCGCCCATAGTTAGGGAACCATTCCTGGGACCGATCTTTCCACTAGGACCGTACAATATGTATCGATCAAGCATGATAAGGTCGAGAATGCTCGTTCCTTTGAGTTAGATCGTGAAGCTTGGGTGATGCTAGTTGGTTTTAACGAAGATCCAAAAACCGATACTATCGTTGCTAAAGTTGTTTCTACGGTTTTGATAATATGATTGATTGGTTTGGTATTGGAGACCACTGCTAAAGTTGTGGTTCGGGTCTACCTCAACGATGAGGCCAAGATCCCGATTCAATCAAGATAAATGCGAGGAATCCCCCAAGGTCAATCATGGACGTCTCCTTGCTATGTTACAAGAAGACAGTATCCTCCCTCCTCGGGATGAAGAAGCTTTTGTCACCATGGGTCCTCTTCATCCAGGTTCCACCATCTCCACCCGTTGGATCAATCTAGATCAACCCATGAATCCGACAAATGCAGGCCCCAATGCTCGATTAGTCAAGGCTCGGGTATGCATGGTACCGGGGGTGGGCTCTAATCGTTGGGCAATGCGGGTTGCACCCGAGGAGAGACGGCTTTGATCTGAATATGGTGTCTGTTGAACCCTTCTTATCGCTATTGATGGTGTCTTGAATGCTTCGGTACCTCGAAAAACATTGCTGGTTTTGCCACTACACGACACGATGTTCTTTGGTTATGAAGATGAGAATAGAATGCTGTGATAGTTGCCTCTGCTTTCAATCTCGGTCACTCTGCGAAATGAAACGGCTTCAACCCGCTAAAGCCAAGTTATCTTGCCATGGCAACTAGCTCCCATTCAAGGATGAAGTCGTGGTTTTTGGTCCCTCCCCGCCCAAGGACTCCATGGTCACAAGTGATTCCATCTTTGCTTAAGGATAAGGTACCTCCATCTAAATCTCCTGTTTCCCCATCCCTTCCTAAGTAATTTAAGTTGTTTCCTCTCTGAAACTGATTTTTGTTATCCCTAGCTATTTCCATGATAAAAGACTCCTAATCGACTACGTTGGATGTTTAATCCACGCTTTGGTGACCGTGCTTTGGATAACTTTGAGCTTAACCTATCTAGAAAATGAAGAGGAAAAGATGGATGAAGACATGGAGGAAGACAAAGGATCGGGACAAGCGACTTGACACAAAAATGGACATCGGTGACAGTGAGAAGATCGAATCGAGAACGAGCTTGAGATCTGGTCAATACTCGACATCTTCAAGACCCCCACCAAGAAGAAAAGCGGTCAAAGTCAAGGAGCAAATAGAGGATGAATGACCGGCAGCGTAGCGGGAGGTCGTCGAGAAGAGCAAGGGGCTTCAAGAGCAACAGCTCAAAGAAGCTCTTTGAGGAAAGCCCAAGCGATCGGAACACGTGAAAGAAGAAGAAGAAATCCTCTCCGCAAAAGACCAAGACCCCGTGCAAGGCGACTAAAAGTGCGGAGCTGCGAGAAGCGAAGAGATCATGCCCCTTGCCATGATCCCACCGCTGGAACCTCAACTACACCCTACCGACCAAGGAAGTCATGGAGAGCATTGGAGAAGGCTTCCTCCGGATGCGACTGCGGCCGTCTCTTTGCTCTTCTTCTTGCTACCCGACGATCTCGATGATTAGTTACCCTTTTATGTCTAAGGTTGCACCGGTCCTCGGCGATGCTTTTTTTGTCTCATGTTAAACTCTTAAGTCATCGTTTCGAGCATGTTTGGCTAAATAATCTATCTTCTTTGTAATGGGTGCTATGCCACCGTTGGAACAACCATGGATGTTTAAGTTCTTTGGTCCTGTCTTAATATATATTTGTCTTTCTAGTTACTTCCCGATCTTCTTTCGGTTTTTTGTTGGATATAAGGCCTATTTACATTGGTAGTTATCGAACAACTTAATCGTTGACAGTTTTACGAGGCAACTTGTGAGATCTCTTTTATCCCGAAAAGAATAATCACGCCAGGTCACTATCACCCATACGACAGTTATCCTTTAGTTTTTTGTTTCTGCCTAGTAACCGGCTTACTATGGAGTATCTAAAGCCAACCCTATATAGTTTTTATGGATAGCAACAATAATAGAAGAAATATCAAGATTCTTTTTTGGAATATAAGAGGTATTAATTCCCAAGAAAAGTGGGATGCCATACGGGACAAAATTTAGGAAAGTGCTTGTCATATTCTTTGCTTGCGTGAAACAAAAGAGAGAATTTTGATTCTTTCTATTTAAAAAAGTTACTTTGGATTTAGTCAAAAAAAAAAAAAAGTTACGCCCGAGATCTTTAGACAAATTCACCTTCTTCCCTTCGGTGGGAGCCTCGGTGGGCTTCTAACGGTTTGGAACAATGACCTACTAGAAGGTGACATAATTCAAAGCTAACTCCTATGCCATATCTATAAACTTCACATCCGTTGGATAACGACTCTTTTTGTGTGACCAATATTTATGGTCCTTCACAATCACCTTTGAAGCTCGCCTTCATCACTTGGTTGATGAATTTCGATACATCCAACTTTGATGATGACGGATTCTAGGTGATTTCAATCCGATAAGAAGCCCAGAAAATAGAAACAAAGCGGGAGGGGGACATTCAAGAAATGAACATGTTCAATGATCTAATTTCAGATTTAGACCTTTCAAAAATCCCTTTAGTGGAAGGTCTTTCACTTGGAGTAATATGCAACAAGACCCTCTTCTTGTTAAACTTGGATGGGTTTTCACTTCTCCAAAATTTGGATTACCTCTTTCCCTACAACAACAACTGTATGACCTATGGAGAAACCAATTTCGGATCACATACCCTATGTTGTACACATTGGCACCTCCATCCCTAAATCAAACATTTTTCGGGTTTGAGAACTTCGGTTGGATCATCCGGGCTTCATGGACACTTGTGGATCTGTCTTTGGAACAATTCCCCTTATTTTGCAAATCACGCAAAGCACTGTCAACAAAATTAAAGCATGTCGGAGGCGGATTTGAGAAAATGGAGCAAAAAACTATCCAATCTTAGCAAACTCATCCATAGCGCAAGTGGGTTATCTTACTTTTGGATGGTTTAGAGGAACGAGAGACCCCTATCAAGAGGTGAATCGACTTTTCAAATTCTAGTCAAGCGACATCGGCCACCCTCCTAGAATCAAAAAGAAATTACCGGAGACAGAGAAACACCGCCCGGATGGGTAAAGTTTGGTGATGAAAACACACATTTCTTCCACGATGGCCACAATAGCACACAAGAGAAACTTTATTGTTTCTCTCCAAGATAGCAATGGTATGCAAATTGCAAATCATGAGCAAAAGCTAACTTATTATGGAGTGCCTTCAAAGATAGGATGGGAGTGTGTAATTTCAATGGCATAAGTTGTGATCTATCAAACCTACTAAATGTTTACTGATCTTTCCAACCCGGATTTAGATTTCAGTGATGAGGAGATAGAAGCGCTTATCAAGGATGCGCCAAATAATCATGCCCCCGCCCCGATGGTTTCAATGGAACCTTTATTAAAAAGTGATGGAATCTTATTAAACCAAATTTCGAAGACTCTTCTAGGAGTTCTCGCTCAAACAACTATGATTTGATAAGTATTAACTCCTCTCTCGATGCGCTTGATCCCTAAAAAGGACAATCCTAAATCAAGCCAATGATTACAGGCCTATCTCCTTGACAAATTACTTGATGAAATGTATCACTAAGATCCACATCAACAAGATTACAATCATCATCCGTGACATCATTCATGCCAATCAATATGGCTTTATCGGAGGAAGAACAATTCAAGGCTGTGCGGCATGGGCCTTCCAATTTCTGCACTCATCATAGCTCCAAGAAAGAAGTGATTCTAAAGAAATTAGATTTTGAGAAAGCTTTTGACAAGATAGAACACCAATTCATCCTTGAGGTGCTCAAACACAAAGGTTTCTCCACCAAATGGATAAACGGGTTAACAACATTCTATCCACGAGCGGTTCATCGGTGATTCTTAATGGCATTCCCCGGAAAAAGCTTCAAATGCTCAAGGGGAGTAAGACAAGGTGATCCTCTATCACCATTGTTGTTTGTCCTAGGTGCGACCTCTCGCAAACTTTAATCAACAAAGCCCGGAGAGATGGCTTAATTAATCATCCACTCATAACAATTTTCAAGGGGACTTCCCCATACTTCAATCGAGATGACATTCTTTTAGTCTTACCCACGAGGCGGTACATCCCTATAGAATGTCAAAGATATCCTCAAGTGTTTCTCAGATTGTTCAGGTCTACATGTTAATTTTGGTAAATCAAATATGATCCCAATAAACATGGATACTAACAGAGCACAAGAGTCTTTAGCTGCAGTTTTTGGATGCCAAGTTGGTAGTATGCCTTTCACATACTTAGGTCTTCCTGCAGGGAACAACCAAACCTTCGATAAGTGATTTTGCTCCTTTAATTACTAGAATGGAAAAAAAGGTTAACATGCATAAGCAAACTCCTCTCCTACAATGGCGGGCTCATCTGGTAAACTCGGTCTTCTCCTCCCTCCCAACTTTTTACATGTGCTCTTTAAAATTTCCTCCCCAAGTTATAAAAACAATTGGACCATTATAGAAAAAATTGTCTATGGAGTAAAGGAGAAGCCGAAGGAAGGGGTAGGTGCTTGGTAGCACAGGAAGAAGCTTGCAAATCCAAGGATGAAGGTGAAAGTTTCTAATGGCTAGAGGGGGTGAATAGCCTATTAAAAATTCTTGCAACAACACTAAGCACCGGATTAGTAAATAAGATGGCGAAGCTAAATAAGCGATCTTTGCAAGCTATCTAGGCAAGCCACAAGCAAGAGATAATATTTCTAATATCTCTAAGTTCACTCAATGGCTATGTCACTAGATTACTCCTAGGTGAACAAGCAATTCTAACTAGATTACCAACTAGGAGCTAACAAGCCTAAACAAGTGACGGTTGCTAAGCTTAATGGCCAAGTACCAAATCCCCCTTGGGAGCTCAAGCAAACGATCATAAAAGAGGGTCCAACAAGCCACGAGCAATCCACTAGTGACGCCTTTCCACGAACCTCCCGCGGGGTAAGGCTCAACCCCTCACAATACCACCGTGTGGCCTCGAACAAGCTCCAATTGAGCTCAACACCGCCTCTTGCTCAAGCCGCTAGGGAACCGGGCAAATTCCCAAGAAAACAAGAATCCCGCGGCTTCTCCAAGGATGAAGTTCCTCTAGATGCAACCGATGATGCAATGCACTTCTATCACTCTCAATCTCACCAAGAATCCGAGTTAGTGATGTGGAGATGAGTGGAGGGGAGTCTCACAAGCTCAATAGCAAGTTGGAAGCTTCAAATGTGCAAGAGAGAGGGCATGAAACCGGGCAAACCCATATATGTAGCCCCCTCAAAGAAAAGAGCCGTTGCCTTCAAAATGTGCTCTCTGCACTAACGGGGCATCGACCGGACTCACCGGGCCGAGTCGGCCGCGGGTCGATCGCTTCGGTCTGGCGGCGGGTCTCGGGCCCACGGGCGGCGGCTTCCTTCATGCGTCCGGTCCGGCTTCGGTCGACACCGGATGCGTCCGGTCCAGCTTAAATCGTCGCGTCCGGTCGATTCGGCGCTGCGAGCTCTCGCGAGCCGACCGATCGGAACCGATCGGTCTTGTCGGCCGCTGGCCAGGCGTCCGTCGATCACCAACAACATGTTCTTCATCTTTTCGTTGCTCTTGGCTTCAATCTTGCTTCGCCTCTTGCCATAGGTCGCCAACACGTCCAAGATAATCACGTTATCATGCATGTTAGCTTTTCGATAAGTTAGGCAAGATCGAAATTAGTGCTCTCATTGTCCTAAATGCAATATGCAAGTCAATTGGACCTAGAAGCACTTCACCAAAAGGATTGTCACGGCATTCCCTCTTGATAGTCGGCTATCTATCCTATAATGTGATCACACGCTCTATCGTGTCTTGATCACCAAAAGAAAAACCCTATCAAGATACATTTGCCTTGATCTACCGGTTCCTCTCAAGCCGATCATCGAGCTTGACGATCCATCAAGTCCACCGACATTGTCCATGTTCATGATCATCATGATCCATCGTCATCCACCTAATCCTATCTCAAGTCATCACTTAGAGCAAAGGATTAGTCCACAAGTGTGTCATCAATTTCCAAAACCAAACAAGAGATTTCAGAAGGAGGTCTTGGAATTATTGACATAGAGAGGCAAAATGATGCCCTACTCATGAAACATCTTGATAAATTCTACAACAAAGCTATTCCCAGGGTAAGCGACTGGAACAAACTTTATTCAAGAGGAGAATATCCTCCCCATGCTAGGAATCCTAGTGGTTCTTTTGGTGGAAAGATATCCTAAAACTCTTTGAGAAGTTCAAAGGCACAGCAACCATCCCAAAAAAGGGAGACTCGGCTCTCTTTTGGGTAGACATTTGGATAGACCAGCCCCTTCAACGAGAGATTTCCACTTCTTCTCTCTTCACAAGAAAGCCAAAGTGCTGCATCGATTCTTCCTAAATCGGACTTTTGAAAGAATCTTGGTCCAACACTCTCTCCTCTATTGCCGGACGGCAACTAGTAGAATTGAATTCTATTATTGATAACATGAATCTTGATGAAGAGAGAAATGATTCACGGACCTATGCATGGGGAATAATATTTTCAGCAAACAAAAGAGCTTACAAGGCCATGTCCGAGAGTACTCAAACATCTCCTCTTTTCAAATGGATCCGGAAAGGAAGCAACCCCCGAAATCAAAAGTTTTTTCTTACTCGGTTATTGGTCGAGATAGGTTAAACACAAGGACTCGTTAAAGAGAAAGAATATGCACCTCCCAAGTTACAACTGTTGTCTCTCGCAATTTGAACATTGAAGAATCATATTTCCATCTTTTCTTTCAATGTCGGTTCAGTAAGGATTCTTTGGGACTCTCTTAACATTCATTGGGACACTTCCGGACTCCTTTTGATATGTTCATGAAAGCCAAATGAGGATTTCAATAACTATTTATTCAGAGAGATAGTTATTTGTGCTACCCGTCAATGTGGAAAACTAGAAATAAAGTCATATTTGGCAATGGCGGGAATGATTTTCGAGAATGGAAAAGGATTTTCCTTCAAGAATTTGGCTTGGTTTGTATCAAAGCCAAAGCTCCAAAATCGACCGGTTTAGAAGCTTGGAGAATTAACTACATGTAATTTTGCCTCTCTTTTTTTGCCTTTTGGGCTTAATTGCCTTGTAATTTTTCTGTCTATACTCATTCTTTTATTTAATTTAAAAAAAGAGGTCGGGCCTCCCCGACCGGTTCGGTCAAAAAAAGGAAGAGTAACGGGGGCGGGCTAACAAGTGTCGGACGCTAGACCCGGAAGCCCATGCCGCGTTCGGCGGTTCGATCGGGGTCAGGCAGGCAAGCGGCCGGACGCCGGCCGTCGGTGTCTAGCGGTCCACCCGGGGGTGTCCGACGGGGACCCCACCGCAGATCGGCTACGGTCAGCGTCCGACGCCGCGTCGGACGTTGACCATGGGCGTCCGGCGCGGCGTCCGAGACACCCGCGAGCCGCAAAGCACACCGGACCGCATCCGGTGCCATCTGTCGCATCGGCGCTTTGCGTAGGAATTCGATGTCCAACCAATTAGATGCTTGATTAGTTTTGGGAATGGTTTGATGATTGGAAATGCATCTGAGGTGGTTCCTAAAGGGATAAGACCACCCCCTCTATATAATGAGAGGTTAATGACCGATTTGATCTCATCTACATCCAATCGATCAAAGATCAACTACGAACTCCTCAAATCATAATTCTTCTCTCAACCCCTCTAATATCTTTGTTCGACGACATTCTCTGCGAATTTCGTCGGGCGTTAAATGGCCTTGCCAATCCTAGGGCAACCCTCACGTCACGTTCTCCGCCGAATCTTTCCGGGAGGGCGCGTTAAGGTCGTTCGGTCAAACCGAAGCTCTACATCGGCCTCTACGATCCCTTAATCGTTTTTGGTCGATCACGCCGCGGCTTTTTCCGCTTGTAGGTTGTGTGTAACCTCTTGGCCTTTTTAGAACCCACTCATAGTGTGTTGGCGTGGAACCCTAGTTGAGGCTTGGAGGTGCACCCTTACACTCCCGCGTGGACCGTGCCGCCGCCGGGGGAAAGCCAAGCTAGCGAGTTGGATTGGGCCGTTTTTACGTTCTATTATATATTAGGGAAAAGTCAGTTCCCCTCCCCAACTATCACGAAAAGTTCACTTTTCCTCCCTCAACTCCAAAACCGAACAAATCACCTCTCTCAACTTTTCAAACCATGCAAATTACCTCCCTCGAAAGGTTTTGAGGGCGGTATTGATACAGTAACAGCGGTTTGTCTTTTATTTTTTAAAAAAAATCCGGTTGAATCTATGAAAAATCATAGTAAATCATAGAAAAATCATAAAATAAAAATCCAATTTTGTTGGACTCCACATGATTAGATCTACACAGTGAATATATAATATGATATACTTTAATCTAAAGTTTTTTGCTACGAAAGTTTTATCTTTTTTTATTTATTTATTTGGCTGATTCTTTGAAAAATCACAGTAAACTACAGAAAAACCATATATTACCTCGGCCTCTCGTCCCCTGGGTTCGATTGGGCCGTCTCGCACCTGTTGGGCCGGAGACGGAGAGGCAGCGAGTGGGTCATAACAGCGAGCCCAAGCGCCTGCACGTGGGATCGTAAACGGACGGCGATCCTCTTTAGACTGCTCTGTTTCGTTGTGAAGCCAACCGCCGCAAACATGAGCCTCGCCGAGGCGCAGTCGTCGTCCCCGTCGTCGTCCAGCGGGAGCGACGACTTCGCGGCCCTCCTCGCCTCCGAGCTCGAGCTCGCCTCCGGCGCTGACTCCGCATTCCCGTAGGCCCCTCCTCCGCTTTCCCCGCCACCGACAACGACGACGAGGGCGAGGGTGAGGATGAGGATCCGGAGGAGCTAGAGGTTGAAGCCATAGAACGAAACGGGTGCGCGCCGCCTTCCTGCTCCTCCCTCCTCTTAACTCACCGCTAGACAGACGGCTCCATGGGTTTGGCGGCTTCGACCGCGCGATTGTAACCTTGATGAATTCCACGCGCATTTAGAGTTGGATGATCGGCCTTGTTGTTGCTGTTGGATCAGAGATGAGCAGATTTATTTGCCCCGATTCGAGCTTATTAGGGGTTTGTGCTTTATTATCGGATAAAACATATACTTCTGGGTTTTTGCTTGGCATGCCTCGTGGTTTATTGGACTTCTATGTGGGTCCTCACTGCTGCAGTTGTAGAACCAATAGATTTGATACCACGGCTCTAATCTTCAATCCTCTTATAGAATACCGTGAAGGCATCCATTCTCTCCTGTTATGCGATTTTGATGTCTGTCATGTTTTTCATCTTCAGCTTATGGATACAGGCTGAAATCAGGACAAGAGCATGCCAGCATGTGCTGTAGCTTATCCTCTCTGTTGTGATAAATGATAAAATTTTTCTTCTCAATATAATGAAGGGCAGCTCTCCAGCGTTTTCAGAGAAAAAAGGAAATGATAAAATTTTTGCACTCTGTTGCTACAAGGCTTATTAAAGTTGTTAGATCACTGATTCACATGAAATGAAATTCAAATTTCTAATGCTAAAAACAAATGGGATATCAATAGAATTGCAAGTCAGTATTATGATGTCATAGAGGTATTGGTAGTATCGAAAAAGTGCACATCTGTTAAAATGCTGCATCAGATGTTGTATTAAGTGCAGTGTCTTTCCATGCTGTGTAGTAAGAATTTTCAGTTATCATTGAAGATAAAATGATGGGGAGAGCACTCTAGTTTTCAGAGAAAACAAAAGGACAATGGATGAAGTTGTCTCAAGAAAAAGAACTAATCGTTACATATTTTGTAGATTCTGTACTATGAATCTGACTGCTGTCAACTAAATGCAAAATGCAGTACCAAAAGGCTTAGAGTGGACGAACAATGCCAAGATCAAGGAACATCAGTTAGGCCTGACAAAAGTCCCACTGGTATGCCTCTTAGTCTCACTATGAAAATCTGTTAGTGACATTTTCCAACCTAAGGGTACATGATTATGCATTTATTCAAAATTCAATATTGTGTGCCCTTTCACATTGTTGTTCAGAGGTGTAGAATATAAAGTACTTTCTGGCATTTATATTTCTGAATTTAAGCACAACAAATTATCCACTTTAGTTGGATATTATATTTTCTTTTTAGAATATCCCTAAAATTTTTGTGTAACTTCGTTTCAATTGGCCTGGGACTACTTCATCATATTCAAGCATTGAGTTTCCAATTGTTCATGTGTGATAGATTACATGTTAATATTGGGAAAATACATTTTTTCAGGTGCATATAAAAATGTTCAGGTCAAGGCATGTCCACATTCTGGATATATTCATGGACTTTGCTATGGATGTGGCAAGTCACAAGACGAGGAAGATGTTTCAGGAGTTCCTTTTGGTTACATCCACAAGGTACTCTCAAACCAAATAAAACAGATAATTTTAGGATTATTTAAGTATTTAACATAGATAAGGATGTGGTGTTCCTTTAGGGCATCTCACTCATATAACACACATAATTCCAAAATTGTGGGCACTGTATTGTCATCTAATTTTCATTTCCAGTTGCACTTGCACATTGCCTTGTCTCCAAGAAGTTTGACAAATTTAGGAGGATTAATAAAATTAAAATGCAGGGTTTGAGGCTAAGCACCTCAGAAATTGACAGACTACGTGGTGCTTATTTAAAGAATCTGTCGCGTGAAAGAAAATTAGTACTCATTTTGGACTTGGATCACACACTGATCCACTCGACCAAACTCAAGATATTTCTTCTGCTGAAAAAAGATTTGGGTATTCAGACTGCTGCTTCAATAGGTAACATTATATGGTTGTATTTTGAATTTTCAGGACTTGTAGTCATCTTTTGTTTAAAGTTATATTTTATTATCATGAGCATAAGGTACCACCTCTGATTGCAGCTATTTAGAATGCTATTATGTTGCCATGATATATTTTATCAACTTTTTAGTTTTTACTCAATTTTATTTGAACGTATTTGAGGTCCAGGAAAATGACATGAGTAACATTTTCTCTTATACGTCTACTACATCATAAAATTTATATTTGTTTAAAAAAATTATGTTTGAAAATAGAGTAGTGGGTACTTGCCAATGTTGCCTTTTTTTGCTAGACAATGGAAATAAAAAGATGGCATGTATGTTTGAATGTGGACTGGAATACATACAGTTTACTGAGCAAAAGAGCAGAGCTGATATGTTTGTATAAGAAGCTAGCATTTCATGATAGAAAATAGAAGTTGAATGCAAACTACTCATAGTTGAATGCAAACTACTCATAGCATGTTTATGCTTCCATTCCTGCATAATGAGGTTTTAGTTACAGATTGAAATATTAAGAACCTTAGGGCCCCTCTAGTCCCCCTATCACTCGTTCTCAGACAAACATTTTTATGGCTCCAGTTAAGCATCAGTTGGTATTACCCATAAATGAACTTTACAAGTCTTTTCTAACTTAAATCCTATTATATTATATACAGAGTTATAATGATTAATAACTTATATGTAATTACAAATGATTATTTTCTCATAGTTGTCTATGTTTCATGTCCTTTTACCCTTATATGCAGAGTTATAATGATTAATAACTTTTATATAATTAGAAATGATTATTTTCTCATAGTTGTCTATGTTTCATGTCCTTTGGCCCTTGCTGAAACTGTTGTTGCTTATCCAGGAATGTATATAAGCTAGTGAACCTCTTATTTTCTAAATGCAGATGGTCCAAGCAGAAGCATCTTTGCAGTAGAATCAATGCAGATGCTCACAAAGTTGAGACCATTTGTCCGAGAATTTCTGAAAGAAGCAAGGAATATGTTTGAGATGTATATATACACCATGGGTGACGAAGCCTATGCAATTGAAATCGCGAAGCTTCTTGACCCTAGTAACATCTATTTTCCTTCAAAAGTGATTTCAAACTCAGATTGCACTCAGCGACACCAGAAAGGTCTTGATATGATTCTTGGAGCCGAAAGTGTTGCAGTGATTCTTGATGACACTGAGTCTGTAAGTGTTATTGTTAAATGAATGTTTTCAGAAGTATGTACGTTTTCTAGCCAATACGCAGCAAGCTGATTCGAACAATTTTTATTTTATGCAACCAAAAGTCACATTATTTGACATGAATTCATTGGCCAAGCTGAGGTCTTAATGTCTCATTATATAATACTTTGGTCACCTGTAAAGTAAGTGTTCCTGGTCAGTACAGTAAGTGCTCTATGTTTCCTCTTTGCTTCCAACATATAGATTTTAAAATAGAAACATATATCCTCAATTATCAAAGCATAATGATTGTCCTTAATGTGTAGAAGCTGGTAGGACTCTTATCTGTGCTTAGAGTAATCAAAATTTCTGTTTTTATTATCATCTGTCATTCATGGCTGACCAGCCTGAAAATGGAATTTTGTTTCAGGTATGGAAGAAGCATAAAGAGAACCTAATTCTGATGGAGGGATATCATTTCTTTGCTTCAAGCTGCAGCCAATTTGGTTTTGGTGTTAGGTCTTTGTCAGAGTCGATGCGAGATGAAAGGGAGAATGATGGTGCTTTGGCTACCGTTTTAGATGTCTTGAAGCGCATACACACGCTTTTCTTTAACATGGTTGGTTTCTTCAGTTCAAAGTTTTATCACTCTGTTTCTACAGTGTATTCCTGACAGTAGATTCAAATCTTGTAATTAAGAACAAAAGTTTTCATTTCTAACCATTTGTCCTTGTACTTCTCTTATGTAGGCTGTTGAAACTGATCTTTCTTCTCGTGATGTAAGACAGGTAGGCTTTGCATATACCCTTCAGGCTGTTGAAACTTGAAACTGAACTACAGCTTGTAATACGTCTTCTACGTGACGTGGCTTACAGATTTCATTTGTAATTGCCTGTTTATTGAGTTTGTATGCCCCCTATACAGGTGATCAAGGCGGTACGGAAGGAAATACTGCAAGGTTGCAAAATAGTATTCAGTCGGGTTTTTCCCAAACAATACATACCCACAGAAGCAGAAGGTCTGGAAGATGGCCGAGAATCTGGGTGCCGTTTGCTCTACAGACGTGGATTCCAGTGTCACCCATGTTGTAACTGTGGATCTAGGAACAGAGAAGGCACGCTGGGGTGTTGGCAACAAGAAGTTCTTGGTCCACCCACGCTGGATTGAAGCAGCAAATTTCCGGTGGCATAGGCAACCGGAGGAAAATTTTCCTGTCACTGCCCTGAAAAAAAAAGCAGAGAGAAAAAGATAATGCTGTGGCTGGCAATGGCAAGAAGGAAACGAACAAGGATAAGGAGAGTGCTGCAGCTAGCCAGAAGGAAACGAGGAACGGTGAAGAGAATGTAAGCCGGTCAGGAGAAAGATGATGATGCCAAAGAAAACGCTGTGGCCATATCTACAACAGGCCATGCTGACTCGTAATCTATGTTGGGCTCCAAAGGTATCTGATACTAGGCGTGCAGGCCCAGGACGTTAGATCTGGTCCATTGCAAATTGTGCTGCTGACCCGAAGCTGATTGGGCCTCCGTCCATATAACTCACGCTACGATGAAACTATAGGAGTTTAAGCAAAAATTTGATTGAGGTGGTCATGGCTTCAGCTTGTTGTACACCTGCTTCTGTAGGTACTGTCCCCCTGATTGAACTACAGTGAACATTCGTGATCACTAGTGGAAACTACGGATCGATTCTTTAGTTGAAAATGGTCCACATGAATTAATTGTTGTGCACTCACTGGGAATAGAGTATAGGTGTAGGTCGATATGATGTTGCCATACATTGAGTAGGACCGTGACATGTTATCCGATGGAGTCGTAGGTCTTTTCGTTATCGTGATGATGATGATGAATTGATGATGACAAGAATGAATTCCTGCATTCCGTTTGTCGTCATAGGAGCAGGGAAAGAATCTCTTCTGCTACCTTTCCCGTGATTTTCGTGTGATTGTGACGTCAAACCTGCATTATCCACAAGCTCTTTCCATGACCTCGCGTCTCATAATTAAAGGCTACGCCGCCCTCTTCAAGATAATTTTGCTTCCATTAGAGAGCAATGCCAGTTTTTCCTACCCATAGCGGCGATAGGACCTGGACACTTGTGTAGCAAAACC
The DNA here is from genome assembly GCA_015847255.1 of Hyparrhenia diplandra. Classification (NCBI taxonomy): domain Eukaryota; kingdom Viridiplantae; phylum Streptophyta; class Magnoliopsida; order Poales; family Poaceae; genus Hyparrhenia; species Hyparrhenia diplandra. Next base: position 11,510 of record JADLZK010000277.1, on the reverse strand, counting down.
TAGCAAGACGTACGGCGACACAGCTCTGGTCCGTCCCTGCCTGATTGACCGACGGCAGTCCACCAAAATCCGAGTCGTCGCCCTCCGCCGCGATGGCCTTTCGTCTTGGACAGGAAGGTCAAAATGATTGCACATGGCCGGCGATGATGTGTTTGGATCTCCAGTCCTGTCCTAGTGCGTGCCACAGCCATCCGATTCCATCGGCATCCGGCAGCTGCTTCGTCGGGCCGACGCCCTGCCTGCCCTTGCGCCCTTGCGTTGCTCGCGGTCGTTGCCTCCGAGTCCCGGACGGACGCCCGCCTCTCCCGCCGGCCCAACACATGGTGTGCATATGTCATGTGCCCGCCCGGGCCGCCGGCACATGCGGCTGCCTCTGCCTGCGGCTGCGGAGCATCTTGGTTCTCGATCGGTGCCCGCCCGGGTTCGTCGCTGGGGCTCGCGTGGCTGCCGCGTAGCCTTGCCGTACGTCTTAGCTTCGGGCGACCAAGGCGGCCGGGCGGCGAACCTAGTCGGGTCGGCTTGTGCAGGGGACTAGGGAGGGATCTAGGCGGGTTTGAGCTCATGCACGTCACCCGGCTCTCCTTTTTATTCTCTTCATTCGTTCCGAGCTGGCTGGGCTGGGGCTGGGCTGGGCTGCCAGGATCATAAGCAAACGGTGGGTGGTGGTCGGTGTGGCCTTGGATCCTTCGACCATGCATGCATTCTGCAACGGTGACGGATGGAGGTCGGAGATCACATTGCGGGCGCACCGGTCGCTGGTATTGGGTACTCCTACAAGCATTGTATTGGCGGCACATGCGAGATGGATCGAGTCTGGCCAGGGCAGGCAAACGGCGCTGTTGGGGGTCATCATCGATCAGTGACCTGTTTTCTTGTTTTCTAGACCGAATATCGTATCAAACCTGCGGTCGTATCGGCTACGTAGGCAGCTGGCTATAAGGTCTATGGAGTTAAACTATGGGCTATATATAATGGCACGCACTAGCAGGCAAAGAACAACGAGCAGGAACAACACAAAAACGACTTTTATCCTTTTTGAACGGCGCATGCCGACGCCCCCCTCCCCTGCGTTTGTAGAGCACGTCGGTCACGGTCACCAAGTAGTCCGTGCGCCGCCCCGCCAAAAGAAGAACGGTAATGCTGTGGATTAGACGTCCTATGCTTCCGCGTTCCATAGGACGCGAAAAGATGCGACGCGTCGTGTGCGTAGGTGTCGGGCATCAAGCACCTATAGTACGTCCCACGGGAGGGAGGGACTGAGGGCAACTACTACGCGGGCAACAAGCATGGCCTCACAAAAAAATCTTCTCGCGTGGGAGAGAAATTGCTTGTCGACGAAATTTTACGTCGGGCGATGCTTGTCGTTGATGCCCCAATGGCCCCCACCACTACCACTGTCGCGCATCTTTCAGCTCTCATCTTTGTCTCTTCTGCGGCGATCTAATGTCATTCCTATAGTTGCCTGTGCGGTCCGCTGCCAACTGCTCCCAGCTTCGTTAGATGAACGGTGGTCTCTCGCATGGTATCTTGCGTTTCTTGGTATAGTTTGATGTCGGATGGAACTTTGGTGCTTGAAGCGTGGCGGCTGGGGCAACGACGGCATGGAGCGATGGAGAGGCCTGATCGTCCGTCCTTCGGCCGCAATCGAGACCGAGACGAACGTACGGCGCCCGTGGTCCGCGATCCGACGAACTCGATCATCCCCTAGCGCACGTCAAGTTTCCGTCGCGCGCGCGGTCGCGACTGCATGCGGCTGTAGCTGCGAGAGAGTGCCGTGCGCCACCAGCGCCCCGGACCTCGCCAACTCAACGGGCAAAACCGACAGCACCACGGCAGTCACGCTTGTTTCAGAGCGCACCCCCGGCTGCGCTGCGACCACCACCCGTTTGATCGAGCATTCGGCCACACCGCCACGCGGAAGCTTGGGTGGTCCTCACGCGCGTAGCACGCGCACGGCAGCTCCACCAGCCGCCGAACGTGCTCTGCTCGCGGGTCGCGGATTAGAGCCACCGCCTGGCCTTTGTCACCTTGTGTGACTGTCCTTTTTTTGTTTTGTTTGTTTGCTGGTTCCGGCAGCCAGGCATGGGCGCCGTGTCGGTAGAGCAACAGATGTGCCCGCCGTTTGTTCTTGCAGTCGCACTCGCACCTCCCTTGCATGCCAACAAACATTTATCGAAAGTTTAATTCCACCAGGGTACCAAAACCAAGAGATGCCGCTACGTACGGCACTACGGAGTAGGTTATATAACTACATGTCCCATGCATTTGAATATTTGATACTCGTAGTGTTGATCGAGCAAGACGAGAAAGATGCACGACAGGAGTACTTGCACAATAGTACCAGCAAAAAATAAGCGCACTCATACAGAAAGTAGTACATACTCCGTATTCAATACTCGGAGTAGAATATACGCATACTCAAACTCCCATACACGGTATACACACACAGTAAGGTACACGGTTTTTCAATGCCGGCTTGTTCTACTGATGAATACTAAACCGGTTGATTTTGGTTCTTTCAATAGTGTTCTAGTATTATGAGGAAAACAAGTTCTAGTACTGTTGACTACGAAGCGCGGATATCGTCGGGGAGGGTCCGTATCCGTGTCGACACGTCTTGGATATGGATACGTCTTGGATACGGCTCGGATATGTATCCAGGGCGTCGTACTGAAATATTGGATGTATTGACTCGAAATTAGTATCGGACACGTATGAACAAATTAGATACGATCTCGAAGGCCCAACGTCGTATGAACCTTAGGTTCCCTCTATCGTACGAAGGCCCAAATCGTGCGTGAGCGTAGCGGCCCGACACTTCCTCGGTTCCTCCCCATCGTATTGATCGGTGATCGCCTCGATACTTGCAGCCGCGCGGCACTCCACTCGGCTGTCGACCAAGCCTTCTAAGGCCGTGTGGCAAGACACGACCACAAGAGTTTTTGTTTATTATATATATTTTTCTCTGGTCTTTTTTTCTTGTCTAATATTTTCTTAATGCAGTAGATGGACCCGTGATGATTATTGAGTTATTAATACATGAAATTACTGGTTTTATAAATATACTAAGAGAATTTGTCACTAGTTTTTACAAAATGCGTATCCGCATATCCGATACGTATCGTATCCGATACTTTCGTATCCGTATCTGGGCAGCGTAGACTGTTGATAAGGCGACTGAAAGCACAAGTAGTAGAACAGAGCCGAGGGGACTCTCTTCAATCTTTTTATCCTGCTGTAATAAACTTACAATTTATTTTTGTCGTTCATATTTATAAATTCCCTCTTTTCTTACAGCATCTCTGTATATTTTCAATACACATTTAGTTCAATCAGGAAACCGCTTTGTTTCACTCTGAATCAGAGAATTAACTCACGACACGAGGGCGGGAGAATTGCCATCCTAGAGAACCACGGTGGCCAGGGCCATGCCATGCGCCATCGGCCGGCAAGAAGTTCTCCTCCCCTTCCCAGTTTCAAACCACGGCAACTTCGATCGATCGAGAACGAATCAGCGGCAGCTGCACTACCAAGGATTTGTGCCCTCTACTCTACGGTCTCGGCCAATTAATCAATTTACTACCACTAATATTAAGCTTCCTTCGCCATGCCCGTCAAAGCCTAGAACCGATTTGTTTAGTTTAGTTGAGGCAGCAGGGCTTGCTAACGATGCGGCGGGTAAAAAAAAAGACAAACAAAGCACGCCTAATTAATGTTTCAAAAGGCTACAAAGTGTCTTTCTCTAAAGACGCGGCAGATTAGCTAGGGTTGAGCTCCGATCGAGCAACGCGCCGCATGCACAACACGCCGGCCATCGGGTCATTCATGAACTAGGACAGGCTGAGCGCACGAGGCCAGAGCCGGAGGTTAGTAGCATGCCGTCATGGCGTACAGTACGTGGGTTGATTAGTACAGTGTTACTATACATTAAACAAAGCACTGTTACGAGGCGATCGAGCCAGACAGGCAACCCGGCTCCCTATCGATGTCACTGTTGGGAGCAAAGATCCAGGGCGAAACAAGAGGTGGTGTGTTTTGTGTTTTCTTTTTTTAAGTTACTGATGCGTGAATATCAGGGGACAGAGGTTTGCCCAGTTTCAGCTGGTTCTCCGTGAATTCATTCATGTCAGCTTGAGAAGAAGAACTTTTTTATTAGCCATGTGTGATGTGTATGTTCTGACAGCAAAGGACAAAGAACGGGCATCGCGTATCATCGGTTACATATTAGTGAATTACGAGTACTCCCATGGAGCGCTCCCCCAACGCACTAGCTGGCGTGCTGCCTTAGTACTGTCCTTTCCAGTACACTATAGAGAAATTTGGTAGTGGAGGCAGCGTTCGCGGTGTGGTAACGACTGATCACTTTTCTCGGCGGACGTCATTTATCCTGGTTGGGGCACTTTACAGTATATATTATGCGATGGACATGACTTTTGGCGGGCTAACAACGCTATATGCCCAGTTGGCCATGCCCTTAGTACACTATAGAAAATTTGGTAGTGGAGCACTCAAGCACCGAATCAAGGACAGGGACGTTATCCTGTAGCCGTAGGGTATGAGTTAGTGACTTTTAATCCAAGAGCGTTAAGACAAAACAAAGAAAAGGAAATTAAAAAGTGCGTCTTTTATCTCCTCCTAGTACGATGGATCAGTAAAAACCGGTGCTGCGACGCAACTGGCGTGAAAGAACCTCATTTCAAAGAAGAGAACGCAAACGTACAGTATGGCCGACGTAGGGAGTAGCAAGCAGAGCAAAGCAACGCAAAAGCAGCTGCGCTTTACAGCTGGCATGCACACTTTGGGTGTTTTTTTTTCCTGGTTCACTGCACTGGTTCATGGTTGCCTACTGCACTGCACCTACCACTTCAGTTGGCTGGACTTTCACCAATGAAAAGGTGGCCAACAGGACAAAGTCAGCACAGTCAGCAACACATGCAGTGGTTGCAGTTCCTGCCTTCCTGCATTGGAGCTGCCAAGTAGATCGACAGGCAACACGGCTTCTCCTTTCTCCCTTGAACAGAACAAAAGCCCCATGCCATGCCGTATCACCAATCGCCGCACATGCATGGTCCTGTCGACACACATTAGCACAGCCTGTTGGTTGGGATCCTGTCGACGCCGGCCGGCGACTTCCAATTTGCCGTGGGGGCAAACTTGTATTAGTAGATCTCGATCGGCAAGTCTAAGAATTTTGCTTCCACTCAGCGATAGATGGTCCATTGTTGAATGCCGAGCGGTCGTTCTCAATACAATACTCCACTGTAGGGTGGCAGCTGTTCCTCCATAAACAATTGCAACGTCAACAACGCTATAGCATTAATACCTACTGTTGGGGCCTGGGCATGGCACGCTAGGCATTGGCATTCTCTGCTCTACCGACGGACGCTACGCTACTACTGGCATTGGCATGGCAGCAGCATGTGGCATCTCTCTAGCTCACTCGCCTCGGCGGCCGCAGAGCGCGCCGCAGGCACAAGCACAGGCAGAGCAAGGCAAGGAATCTATCAATTCTCACCGCGCGCGGCGACCTTGTTTGCCCAGTAAACCCACCATGCTTTTGTCGCCATTAACAGACGTCAACCACAGCCATGGCTCTCAGCGGGCACGGCGATGGCGCTGGCTGCTGACCGGCCGTCAGCTATCTACGTACAGCAGCGGATCAAACTAGCTCTGCACTCTGCAGTTGCACATGACATACTGCCATGTGTCCTTGATGTCGTGGATCACATCTCAGCACCAGTACGAAACGAAATGGATGCGATGCAATCATGAGAGGGTGGCAACACTGGTACTCGTATGTGACAAACAAGCTATGGCACGTCCCGGTTGTTGAATGAACCACACCTAGAGATTCCACCTACCTACGACACTTTGCCTCTCTGTTTTAAACACTCACTCAGTCAGTCAACGTCTCTCATGATCTTGTACCTACAGGCTCTAAGATTAGTAGTACGTTAAGTGTCACGAGCCCGGGAAAAATATATATGTATGTTTCTCAAAGGACATGCATGTAACCATGTGAATGTGGCAACATCTATATGCCTATGCAGGCCAGATCTAGCGAAGCCCAGTTGTTGCAACCACTTTTAACTCCTTGTGGGTGTTGCCATGCAGAATGCTTTTGTGGAGGAATCATCTGGCGGCCACATCAGAATATGAATCTCTTTCCGATTCGTATCGTATGGAGAATTTCTCAGCTGTTTCCCTTTGAAAATGGTACCCGATTTTCATAAAATCCATGTTCCAAGGAAATAGTAATAGTCAAGCTCCAAGGAAAGCTGTGTTTAGATGGGTGAGTTGGGAAAAATAGTCAAGCTCTGCTATCATGGCCATGTGAAGCAAAAGAATCGTCTAGTCGAAACATGTATGTAATTATTTTTTGTTATCGGTCTTGTCGCATGAGGTTTGATGTGAGTGAATCAAACAAGAAAGTAAATAAAAAAGAAAGAAATAAAAATGGCCATATAATTTATTGAACTTACTAGTACTATGTTTTTGGGTAAGCACGTGGCGTATTTCTCTCATTTTATATGAGACACAATTTGCAAAACCAAGTCATAATCAATCAAATAAACAGAAGATCGTCCTTTCTTTCATCGGTGACAGTAAGAATAAACAAGCGGCAAATGACAAGCAAACAAAACAAAACAAATACATTGAGCGGCGGGAGCAGACAAGACGAACTTTTTGAAGCAATCATACAAGTACACAGATCGATTGAAAAGCCAAACTATATTAGCATTAGCTTAGTATTAAACTCTAGTCTTGGAACAAAATCAAAACAAAAAGATACCAACTAGCTCAGACGTACTGCCACATCAGAGTCCAAATCAATCTCAGCTTAATGAACTAAGGAGCTTCTGATAATAACCCTTCTCTAGGAAATGAATTTGCATCAACACCCTCCATCATCAGGTTTGGGATCTACTATATACTCGATTTGATTTTCAAAACATTTAGGATGAGATATGGTACTCCTGCCACTGATTTTCAGGTTCTTGCAGGCATTTAGGAGACAAAAATTCCATCAACTTGGAAAATGCAGGCATTTCATAGCAAACGTTTTCATGCATGTAGATCTTTCAAACTGAATGTTTTGCATTGAAATCATCAAAAAATTAAGGCTATTCTTCTTTCTGAATTTTTTCTTCAGTGGTGTAGCCGTGTATGTAAGAAAGTAGATAGATGCAAATTAGTGGTAAAAAATTGGAGGGCGCCAATGCAAATTCAAAACCTAGGAAAAAGGAGAGATTGAAAAGGCTCCGATTATCAATTTAACCCTTCGAACTACCCTTATTTACGACCATGATCATAGAGTCTTACCAAAAAGGAGACGAATGAAATTAAAATTACTAATAACAACAGATAAGTACTGCTACCGATTAAACAGCCTGCTTACTTAGTTTAGCTCCCCGCCGCTTGAATCCTAGCGCGCTCAGAACGCGCAGATCTCATCGGCGACCGCCGCCATCGGCGACCGGCGCCGCCCATCGGTGTTCTTGCGGTGCGCGATGGCGCCCTCGATAGCGCTCTGAGCTCACTCCATGGACGATGCCGTGGACAGCGACACGGGCCCAATGCCGCTCGCAACGGCCGCAGCCGTTCTTGGGGAAGCCGACGTGCCAACCCCGCCGAAGGTGAGCAGACCTGAGTGGCGGCGACGACCCTCGATGAAGCGCAGCTCGCAGCGGCGCGCTCTGGAACCGGAGGTTCCCGGAGAAAGGATGGAGTGCGCGTACTCCATCTGCCTCCCACCGCTGCCGCAGCGACGGCGTGGTCGTCGTCGCCTCTCTTCTTTGATGGAAAGGTGAACAGCGAACCTACTGGCTGCTGGTTGGCGCCGGCGCCGACGCCGACGCCGCCGCTGAATTGTTCCGCTGCTGGGAGAAAAGCAACGGCCCTTCTTGGCGTAGCCCTCCTTGCTGCCGCTGGCACGGGAAGGTCGCTTCCCGTGCGCTTGGCGGGTGGCAGCCCGCGAAGGGAGGCGGCGGCCGACAGCGGGTGCGGGTGCGAGGTGGCGGTCGTCCTCGGTGGCGGGCTGGGGCGAGACGACGAGGCCGCCGAGTCCGGGAGCAACAGCGCGGCGCGATCAGCGGAGAAGGACGACGACGTGCTGCCGTTGGAGTCGCGGGAGGAGTTGGACGTGGAAGTGGAGTCGGACGCGCGGAGGCGGAGGACGTGAACCGACGACAGCAGAAGCGTGCGCACCATGGAGATGCGCGGCGACAGCTGCAACGGCAGGAGCTGGCCCGCTGGCGAAGAGCTCGTCCGCCGGGCACAGCTGCTCCGCAGACCGCTGCTTGGACGCCGGCGACAGCGTGACCGTAACTCGAACTCCGACGACGATGCCGAGGACGACGACGCCGGCGACGGGAACGACCTCACGCCGCCGGCGCCGGACGCGATCTTGTGCCTCGTCCTGCCCATGGTGGCTTTGCGGCCGCGCTACAGACTCATAGCGTCGGGGGTGATGGAGAGGCGCGGTGGGGGGCGGCCAGCATAGCGGCGAAGGAGCCGAGGAGACCGGAGGAAAGGTAAAAACTTTCGGGGGTGACGAAGACCTGACGTCATTTATGAGGGGCAGCTGGCCAGCGGGGTCGTAGTCGAGGAGATGCCCCGGCGGCGAGACGGCGGGGCCATGAAGGGTGATCGCATGTGAGGGGCAGTCTCCGCGGCCGTCGGATCACTTCGGGATCAGGATCGGATGGCTTGGCGCTGAATATTCCAAAAATTAGTTTTCTTTCTTGGTCAATCAACCTCAACAGGCAGTTAACTGACTGATGACCGGATATCTCACTGTGGACGTGGACAGAAGAATTTCTGAGGTTTTTCTCCATTTCTCCATGGAACAATGCAGCTAACTTTCTTTGTAACATTACCATGAAAACTGTATATTGAGATTGACCTTAGGTCCATCAACTCTCAAATTATATTTTAGATCCTATTAACTCTGGTTGTGTGCGTCACTTAGGTTTATGAACTCTCTAAGCGTATTTTTGGTCCATTAAATTTTTGAGTAAAATGTATCGGGTAGAAGGTGCCATCTTCAACTGTGTCGGACTGCGTTTTTGGGTCAGAACTGTCTGAGGTGTGGGAAGCATTTCAAGGCCAATCTTTGATGAAATGCAAATTATAAGTCGTTTGGCGCTTTTTAGAGCTTTAAGTTTATTTATTCGTCTTTATTCAAAAAATTTGTAGAAATATTATCAAATTTAAGTCATTCTTTAAGAACTTATATTAACAAAGAAAGCCCGACAAAAAAAGTAATATTTTGCACAATTTTTTTGATTAAGACGAGTGGTCAAACTTGTTGTCAAAAACTCAAACGACTTAGTATGAGCAGGATAGGGTTTACGTGGAGGGTCACCGTCCATGTTGGATGTCTCCTTGACTGTCGCCGTAATGACGTCAAGCCCGTGACACCGCTTCCGATCACTCCATCGAACCTTCACGCACAGAAGGCTGGTGGACTGGACGGACCGTGGTCATGGATGGCGCATGGTTGTCACGCCGTTTTTTCTTCCTTTTTCCCACTTTTTGTCGTAAGACTTCTTGTATTATCACACTCTCAGTTCCTTTTGAGAAGTATACTAAGTGAAATCTATTTTTAGAATTCGCTCAAATTTATACTAAAAGACATTAATATTTTATGATGATACAATAAATAAATAGTATTAGATTTGCAGAAAAGATACTTTTAAATTACAACTATTTTATTATAAATATTGATACTTTTTAATAATGTTAGTCCTATTTTTAAAATATTTAAATGAGATTTGAAGATGGAGCTAGAATTTACTTTGGAGGCCGCATACATCCCAAATTATTCAGGATGTTTCTGTGACGAATTTAATTAAGCATGTTTTGTAGCAAAACGGCACATTTGTAGCTAGCACTGTGACGCGCATTTGTGTGGGCATAGATCTACTATAGTCCTTGAATCTAAGCAACACAAAACTAAGCTAACAATTAGCTCTAATTCATAATTAATAAACCAACTAAGAGCATATGCAATAGTTTCCAAGTGGCTAAAAAGGTTGGGGAGATCATATGTTGGGTTCCTCCAACTATTTTGTAGAAGGCCGGTGTTCACATTTTTCTGAATTTATTCAGATTTAATGGCGCTATGCCTTTAGTGGTATGACGTCCATGTCGATAGTAGGCGAGCTGCTGACTTCATGTAATCTCCAAAATTTATCGACTCTTCTTCGATGTCTTATAAGAGTAGGGTTTACGATACGTGTGTCCGTGGGTGTGCATGCACTGTGGGTGTCGACGTTGTACCGTGAAAATAGATAGAAATCAATTTTGCAACAGAAATACCAACTATTTTCAAATTGTCCAAACCACTTTGATACTCTCTCTCTTATACAATTACAATGGAAATCTGTCCTTGCTCCTCCCACCTCCTTTCACCTCAATATTGCAGTTAATACACGTTTGTATATTTTCCACACGATTGAAAATGATTTTTATAAGTGCGGAAATATTGAGATTTGATATAATGAGTTGTTGAAGGGCATTTTTCAACCTTGCCAAAATATCAAGATTGGAGTAGGGCTTTGGAAACTCTCAGCGTATACTGTAGTGGTTCTAGTCCATCCAAACAAAACCTTAGAGATCATATAGGATAGCAATTGCTTAAGGCCTATTGAAACCATGGGGAATGAAAGGATTAACCTCCCTACAAGTTTTTGAATAGGTCCTACCTCCCTACAAGTTTAAAATTCTCCTCAATCTCTCTAACTCAACATATCTTTTATGGTTTGAGGAGGAAACAAACACAACCTAAAGAAAGTAAATTAACCTTCTCAAAATGATCTTGGACTACAATATACACGTATGCTACTCCATCTGCTTATAATACTTTGTAGGGGCAAATGAAAATTTCCTTTGCATCATTTCGATAAAATAGACCCTGAAAAACTGCAGACAGAGACTACGAAGGAATTGAAAAATTTAAAATGTATATGTACCAAATGTAGAAATAACATTATTGCATGGTTGCACTTTTGATTTCATCTTATATACGGCAATTTAAGACTTGCATATATGATTGGTAAACTCAAGTTCTCTATTTTTCGTCCTCTTGTTATATATATAAGGGTACCTTGGTTTGGACATATTATGACGTTGGAAAAGGTCATAAATCAAAGCACGTGGTGCACTCGCAAATTATTATTAAAATATTATGGCCAATTCCCTTCCTGAGGTCCAGGTGCCAATAAAAGTAGAATCAGAGAGCAATGATTTCATCTCTGCATAAATGATTGTGCAAGAGATCGTTCATGCAGCGTTTAGTAACTCCTTTCAAGTGTCCCTAACATTATGGTGCTAGGAGTTTAATGTGCTCCAATCCCACACCAATATATAAGTGGATGGATGTCAAAACCAAATACATATCCAAAATAAAAGTTTGACTACGTAATTTGTGAATTATGTCCATGTTCATATGCATAATGCAATAGCACACAATGTTGTGATATAAAGTGTCAGTGGTTCCACGGTAG
>JADLZK010000275.1:0-80826 GCA_015847255.1 Hyparrhenia diplandra | reverse complement strand
CCACAGGAACCCACGTGAGCGCCTGCCCCTGAGCCGCCGAGCCGGGCGACGAGCCCTCACGCCAGCGCGGCCGACGGCGGGCCGGCAGCCGCCGGGATGGGTAGATCCGGGGCGTGGGGTGACGGATCCAGCCTTAGAGGACGCGGATCCGGCGCACAGACCGGCCAGCCTGCTACCTCCATTGCCGGGACGCCTGAGCTCGAGGACGGGGAGAGGAGGGGAGCAGAGGAAGGGAGGGATGGAGGTTGCTGCAGGGGGGGAGCTTTTGGGCGCCCCTGCTGGCCGCCGCCACCGCTAGCCGGAGGGGCGGCGGCGGCGGCCGGAAGTAGCTCCGGTGGGAGGCTGGGCGACGGAGTTTGAAATCGCCTCCGAGTCGCCCCTGTACGGATGACGCGGAGGCCGCGGTCCGGGTGATCTTCAGTTCTGCATTGCATATTTATATATACGCATGCTCTCGCTCAGTCGATCTAGCTAGTAATAATGCATATATACGCATGGCAAGGGTAAAGAAACAAAGTTGATGATGATGCACGCACGTACTACGGCACAGTTCACACACGTACGTACGACTGCCTTCACCGGCCTGCCGGTTTAATTTATTTGTGCGGCGCGGCTGCAAGAGCCGGCCGGCCTGTAACAACGAACAAACACACACTGGCATGCATGCTTCTCCGGACGGTTCAGTTGGCACGCCGCCGCCGCGCGTGACGGCTGTCTGTCATGGCACCGCAGGTGACGTACGGCGAACTCATGCATGTCAGTGCGAGCATTTCTCTGCGTACGTGCACCCCCGGCTGTAGGACCCTCCTGGCTTGGTGCACTCGCCGGACGGCAGGCAATTCGCCCTGTCCTTCTCCAAGGCCTTGGCTCCGATGCTGCCGCCGTTCCCCGCCCCCAGCAGGCCGCCGAACTCGGGCGCCACCTCGTCCTCCACCAGGCGCCGCCGCCGCTGCTGCCACTTGCTAAGAGCGCCACCGCCAGCTGAGACGTCGACGACCCGTGTCCCGGCTCCGGGTGCGCGGATGATGACCATCCTGCCGGTGTACTTGTCGGCGGCAGCGGCGGCGGCCACAGGAACGGCAGATGTGGCCAGAAGAAGGGTGGCGGCGGTGGCGAGGAGGAGCGCGGCCAGAGGCAAGTAGCTGCCAGCCATTGTGGTTTGAGCACTGGATTGGTTTGCTTCTTCGTTCGTGGTACCTCCTAAGGCCGGCACGCAGTCACTTGGGCTGCCTCCGGCTGCTTCTTATATTTGAGCCTGGCCAACACAGAGAGTACTATGCATGATTGGAATCACACCACTAATCGATCCAAATTAAATATCGAATAAACAACAGATGGAGCACTTACAAAAGTTGGCTGATTATAGGTTCTAGGTTCAGAGATGGAGCAATGTAACATGGTTATTACATAGACGACGTAGTGGGAACATATGATTAAAAGGTGCCCCTTGGCCTTGGTGGCTTGGAGCTGGCTGCAACTGAGAACATGCCTATGCGCTTTCGTGCGCACTAATAGAAGGACCAGACAGGCCAGGCTAGCGCTGCTTACTTCATCCGGCACGTCTACCTGACGACATGCCACTTGTTTGTGCAAAGGCTGCCGACAGGCTACGTATTTCCAAGTGGCATTACGTACGGAACTGTCATAATATTATACGGTAAACGTAGCCAAAGAATGGTATACCAGACTCAGAGTCTCAGACAGATCGAGACAGAGTTGTTGCATATACACGCTCGCTCTCAATTCGATCTATATAGTGATGCATATTATGCGGAATAAGAACATACAAAGTTGTACATACGCCATGGCCATGGAGCTCGTGATGAATGTTTTCTTTCTCATCAAGCTCAGGAAACAGGATCACATGTTTGTGCGAGTGCTCAGAGACAAAGGAGGTTTGGTTCCTGATCCTCTCGGCAATCCAATCCAATTGTCCAACGCCATCAACTTCAACTCTGTGCTGGTGGAGAGGCGACTTCATGGCCTGTTCTCGAGCGTCAAGCGTGCATGCATGGACTCGCTTTTCGCGTTGATCTCATGGGAAATTTGAAAGAGCGTAATACATGATGTTTTAGAGGAGCCACGGCAACGACGTACATATGAACTCCAGTGAGTCATCCGTGCAGAGGCCGAGCGGTGGATTGAAGGCGGTGGATTGAAGTAGAAGAGAGGGGCTTTGAGTACTCGCTCAACCATAGCTTTCTCTCTGCCGGTGCTTCCTCGTTATTTTTTCCACAATGTAATTTTTATTATTTGCCTGGCCTTGTGCCGATTTCTTATATATAACTTTTCTTCTTCTTAATGCAAAGATACATATTTTAGAAAAGATTTTAGAAAAAAAAAAAACAACGAACAAACACAGACACACGGGCATGCATCACCTCTCGGTATGGTTCATTTTGCAACAGTGGCCGCCGCGACGGTACACGGTGTCATACATACATGCATCACACGTATCGTACGTGCTCAATGGTCAGTGCGGGCATTGGTTTTTGTACGTGCACGACCGGGTGTAGGAGCCTCCTCCCCTGGCGGCGCACTGGCCGCCGCTCGGGCAGACCGGCCTGTTCTTGTTAAGGGCGCCACCGGAGATGCTCCCGCCTCCCAAATTCGTCGCTAGGATCCCGCCCAACTCCGGCGCCACCTCGTCCTCGACGCGCGCCGCCAGGTAGTGCCGCCACTCGTTACCACGAGCGCCGCGGCCGACCTGCTTTGTCGTCGTCCCGGCGCCGTGGATGAACACCATCCTGCCGCCGCCGCTGACAACGGCGGCGGTGGCCGGACCGACGGACGATGCAGCGAGGAGAAGGGCCACGACGGTGGCCAGGAGGACGACGGCGAGGGGCGGGCTGGTCGACATTGGATTGTACACACCGGATTGGTTCGTGAATAATCGGCAAGGCTAGGCTGGGCACGGCCTACCGTTTGCCTATGCACACACGGTTATATATGGGTGTGATGAACGCGAGCCGGGGGGACAACAAGCATGGCACCATTATCACTGGAGCTTTATCGTTAGTCTCATTATTTTGGGCCTATATATATAATCCAAAAGCTAATAAAGATAAAGATATCAATAATGCGGTAAAGTTTGCTGAACTGAAGGTGCACCTAAACTTGTGTGCTTATTTCAAATTTGGCATCAAATCTCTGAAGATGCTGCAGCTTCGATTTACATTCGACAGTTTACAAACCAGAGCGACACACCGCCGACTCAATTCTAGAACTGTCAGTGTACTCCACCGTAACAACATTATTATTGTATACAACCGCGTGTTTCATAAGCTGATCATACACAAATCATAAACTGTATATACTCGTACGTAAGAGTATAATATATGCATGATCAGATACGCACTGCTGAAACAGGGCGAATAAAGCTTAAAGCCGAAAGAGGATGAGCGATGATGCTACAGCGTAACTGTTTCAGATTGGTGCTGCACTTGAACCACCAAGCTACTAGCTATGGTCACCTTTGCCGAGGCTTTCGATCATTATGTTCTCTCCTTTGCCAAAGCCTTTGTTTCTTTACTTACTTGTCGCCACGCTGCACTACTACCTACTATCACTGTCACTGCTGATATGTCGTATGCCCTGGAATTAAACCAAGTTTTTCCTGTAAACCTCATTTTTTTAAGCCACCGAATGGAGCATATGTTGGGCTAAACCGGTCTTGCTTATAAGGCACTCATGGCATCGAGTTCAGATTTTCTTCCGATCCCTAAATAGCACTACCTCCTTTACAATCACTGACATGGTCAAACAATTCATGGTAACAAAAAAAGAAAGCATGTTTGTCCTGTCAAAATCACAATATACCACATGCCTTGTGCCTTGATAACCTTTTTTTGTCTATCTGAACCAAATCCGATAGTACATTCACTGGGTTTCTCTACTGATCGAACAGAGGACCCTTTGCAGTCGCTGAGAATACAAGATATATGAGATGTCCTGAAAAACTAACTGCCTTTTCCTTTGGGTAATCAAATAGGCTAATCCCTTTTCTTGTTTAGTTGCTTTTTTTTTCAGAATTTACAAAAGATTTGTGCATCTTTGTATCTAAGAAGAAGAGTTTTTACACTGCGCAAGCGCGCGTTTTGGGAGGAGGAAGGGTGTCGGCGCACTTCCTCTTCTCCCCATGTCATCTCCATCTCCATTGCTCCCACCAGTCAAGAATGGAGCCCCCACCAACCTGTGAGGCGTCAACCCCAAGCATCGCCAGGATGGTCCACCTAGAGAAGGAGTAAGAGGTGATGATGTGGTCGATGATCTCCGGTTCTTGGTCGCACAAGTAGCACTCCTTGCGTGCATCAAGGCTGTGGCGGCGCCTCCTGTCCGCGGTCCAATGCCTTCTCCGGTCTGCCAACCATAGGAAAAGCCTGACGTGTAAGGGCGCCCATGTGTTCCAAATCCTAGTGCACCCGGGGATCAGGAGCGAAGGCAGGTGTAGCTGAGCTGGAGGAGTCCGGGTTGCTATTTATGGTTTCTAGCATGACCAAGTCCCAGAGCCGTCGGTACTCCTGTGTTGCGGGGATAGAGATGCCTCATGATTTGGCGAACCCATGCGCGCCCCTTAGGCCGTCTTCCATGGTTGCCCCCGGGCGGATGTCCCTGCGGGCCGACGGTTTAGCAAGCTTGGTGCAATGTGCTTGACCGCCTTTTCCCGGATCCAGCGACCTGTCCCGAAGGCGGTGGACCGACCGCCTCCGAGGATCGTGTATGTGGACGCCTCGAAGAAGCTTTCAACCTCACTGGGCACGGATAGCGGCTGCTCGCCTAGGCCTGCTATCATCCGCCTGCTGCAGCCATAGCCATCTTGTTTGCAGTGTGACAGAATAGATTCAGGATGCCTAGGCCCTCTAGGTCCGTATGTGTGCAGAATGGAGGTATCACCAGTGAACGTAGTGTGTCTTATAGGAGTAAGTGCATATTGAAGTTTCAGACTTTCAGTACATCTGGATCTGTTTTCCTCACTCAGTAATTCAATTGTACTTGTCCTGTGCAGCACTTACAGTTTAACTGTCATTGCAGGTTGAAAGTCAGTTGAATATTTCTTATATTGGGTTAGCTCCTGAGGCAAGATGACACGATTTTTGGAAGATTGGTACAAGAGCTAGAATTATCAGTCATATACATAGCTTAGTGTTTAGTGTTTTTTTTTTTTTTTAAAAAAAGGAAAAATGATTTGTTTATGCTAGCTCACTCTGTATATGACGTATTTATGAGATAGTACTTTTGTAATACAATTGAAATATAAAGCAATGATTTTAATATATATTTTTATTTTCTCATTGTTTAATATGTCTTTATACGATGTTAACGTCAATGGTTATGTAAGACTAATTATCCATGGCCAGCACGGCAATAAAGTGCATGCATATGTGGGCCTATTGTTTGGTTTTATGAATCTAACGTGAGGAGTAAGAGCAAGTTCAATAAAGCTTGGCTTTATAGCCAAGACATGTCATCAATAGCCAAACTTATAGCCCAATTCATACAATAATTAGTCTCTTTCTTTAATCTATATATTGTTTTATATTTAGATGGGATCAAATGTCGTGTCAATGTATCGATTACAGTGGCATAGCTGAATGGAAGAGGGGTCTTGGTTTCCGTGATCAGCTTGGCGAAGCAAGTAAGCTCTCTCTCCAACACATGCACGGTGCTTGACGTGGCGGCGATTCGCCGGTTATTGTACATGGCCTAAAAAGGTGAGGTGTCACTCTTTTTAGTATGCTGAGATGATGTGATGTCTCATTTGTGAAGCTCATGCATGTAATTAATATGTCAGTATTGTTAACCTTAATTTTTTTTCTAAAAATGTATTGAATCTTTATTTGCATTCTTCATTTATCAAAAACTTTTGTTTTACCTCACAAGTATATTTCTGATATTACCATTCATACCTTTTTTTTATTTAACAAACCATTCATGTTTTTCTTATTTGGCATCATATAAATAGTTTTGATACAAACACGGGCATATGAGTCATTTTGGCAGCCACTTAACACGGTTAATGGAGAAAATGGACGATATTGCCATTTAGTGAAGACAAATTTGAACAAGGTGCTAGACAAGGAACTTCGATTTTTAGAGTGCCATAGAAGAAAGACCGTTAATTTTTTCTATGACAAATAGGCAATTCTCTCTTTCTTCAAAATGCGCTTTTCCTAGCGATGGATGGATGATGGAGCTAAAAATATAGTAGTGACGAAATTTGGGGAAGGTTGTGGGTGGCTGGCTCCTTCCTAGCACAGACCCACTCTTCTTATCTTCTCAAATTTATAAAAATAGTTCTTTTACATTTTCTTATTTACACCAACACTCCCTCAAGACGGGCTAAAGATATCTAACATGCCCATCTTATTACAACTCAATTCATCTCACTAGGTTCTAAACCCTTAGTGAAACAATCTGCTAGTTGATAATGTGATTTCACATACTCTAACTTGAGAATCTCAATGTCAAGCTTCTCCTTGATGAATATTTTATCAATTTCCACATGCTTTGTGTGGTCAAACTGAACTGAATCATTTGCAATATTGATTGCAGCAACATTATCACAATGAAGTGTCATGGTTTCATTTCTTAATAGCTGCAACTCTTTCAACAAGCCTTTCAACCACAATATCTCACACAGACTCAATGCCATTGCCCTCAGATTCAGCCTTCGTAGTAGATCGAGCCACGACTTCCTGCTTCTTGCTCCGCCATGAGACAAGGTTGCCTCCCACAAACACACAATAACAGAGAGGTAGATCTTCTATTATCCCTATAGCTTGCCCAATCCGCATCACAAAGACCCTTCCAAATATATGTGTACATTCTTCCTAAACCATATCCCTCTCCCGTGAGTTCCCTTCAGTACCTCAAAATTCTATAGAATACCTCCATATGTCCTGTCCATGAGTCATGCATATACCTGCTTACACTCACTGCATAGAAAATATCAGACCTCGTATGACATATATATATCAACCTCCCAACCAATCTTGGATATGTTTCTCTCACTGATTTGATGATTTTTATCAATAGGAGTACTACATGGTCAACATTCGAGCATTCTAGTTTCTACCAACAAATCCAGGATATATTTCCTATGAGAGAGGACAATTCCCTTGGGTGATCTAGCCAACTCAATCCTAAGGAAATACCGAAGTAGTCCTAGATCTTTCACCTCAAAGGCTCTTCTCAAGTTCTCCTTCAAACATTTGATGTTCTCACCATCATCTCCAGTAATCACTATGTCATCCACATATACTGCCATAATAGTGATAAATGTCCCTCTATGCTTCTAGAAGACCGTATGATCACCATTGCATTGAATGTATCTCATGTCACAAACTGCATTCCTAAACCTATCAAACCACGCCTGGGGTGACTGCTTTAGTCCATATAGTGACTTCTTAAGTCTGCACACCTTCCCAATAGTTTGACTATTTGCAAACCCTGGTGGGATTTTCATGTAAACCTCCTCTAATAGATCTCCATGAAGAAACGCGTTTTCACATCCATTTGATAAAGAGGCCAACCGAAGTTCACTACACAAGAGATCAAGGTTCTAACAGTTCCCATTTTCACCACAGGAGCAAAGGTCTCATCATAGTCGGTGCCATATATTTGGCTATATCCTTTTGCAACCAATCTTACCTTATATATATCAACCTCACCTTTTGGGTTTTGTTTCAAAGTAAAAACCCCACTTACAATCCACTGCTTTCTTCCCTTTTAGAAGTGGGATCAACTCTTATGTCTTGTTCTTCTAAAGAGCATGCATCTCTTCTTTCATTGTTGCATTCCACTTGGGATCCTGTTTTGCACACTTCCAGTCCCTTAGAATCAGCACTGTTTGTAAAGATGCAACAAATGCTCTATATGCATGTGAAAGATGAGAGTATGAGATGAAATTGACAATGTCACAATCTGTACTAGGATGCTCAAAACCATGGAGAACAGGAGGTTTTCCAAAATTAGGTCTAGTGTCTCTACGTTGTGCAAGAGGTAACTCTACATGTTTAGGGATAGAAGAGACATTATCACTTGACCTAGATTGAGTCAAGGAGCTCAATCGAGACAGATCCAAAGAGATTTAGGACTGGAGAGGTAGGCTCTTGTGGCTGTGATGCACTCGCTTGCACCCCCTGACTCCTGACTTGCTCCCCCTAACTCCCCGAACCTCATCCTTCTAAGTACACTCTTTGGCAACTCTTTCCTTAATCTCTACTCCAACAATCACCTTTTCATTGCCTTTAGCAATCACCTCCTCATTCTAGTGAGTTGCAGTGAAACAAGCAGTGCGAGCAGTGGAGCAATATGCTATTGAGTTGCAATACTTGTTGGGAGAGCTAGACCACTACACTCTACTATAAATGAGAGATCCACAAGATGCCCAAGATGTTCAGAAGTAGATAGAGGGTCAGAGGGTGACTCATTTACTTAGGAACTTGGATCCAGATTTTGAGAGTAGGAGAGTTGTCTTTTGTCACCAGAAGAGTTTGCCTACCATAGAGGAGGCGGTGTCAGCCATGGTGGACAACGACACCCAAAGGGTGTTGACATCATCAGCCTCACAATATGGCTTTCGCCTAGCACTAGCACCCAACCTACTTCTTGACCACTACACACACCAAGACCAAATGTAGATCCACCCCTGAAGTGGAAAATCTAGCCAACCCAAGGCATAGACAAACCCTAGTGCAAGAGAAGCAATAGTCGCCTAGTGCTCCTAACCGCACGGGACAACCACAACAGCAACCGAACGAGACGAGCTAAGCGTCGACAAGCTTCGAGCGACCAATAGGCTTCTCCGGACGGGCGCTACTTCATGGAAAGGAGAGGCATGCATGGGGGAGAGGTGTCGATGAGCTCAATGCGTTGAGAGCAGGAGCGTCTGCTAGGGATGGCACAGGCGAGGCAAGCCCCAAGTCAACCCCGTGAGCACACCTCCGCAAGGAGGAAGCAGAGATATAATGTCGGGAGAGTAGATCGAGTAGGGCACAATCGAATCTAGCCTCTAGTGGCCAACAATGACCTCCACCGATGGTGGAATATACGACCTCGTTTGAAGCTGGAGTGGTGAAGACTGGAGCGAAGGAAGGAGGGATGGGTTGTTGATAACTTTCTACCTGAGCGTCGCTGCTTCGTCTAGGGACGGTGTAGGCGATGCGAGCCCCAAGTTGACCCAGAGCACACCCCCCAAGTTGTCCGTCGCTTGCGGCTACAGACAACGCGGGCGAGGCAAGCCCCAAGTCAACCCTAGGAGCACAACCCCGCGAGGAGGATGCAGATCGATGCCGAGAGTAGCGTATCATCACAATTGGATTTGGCCTTTGGCGGCCGACAACAGCCTCCACCGTCGGCGGAGAAGACAACTGCATTTGAAGCTGGAGGGGTGAAGAGAGGAGCGAGTGGACAACCGCCACGTAAGCGCCGCCGTCACCGGAGAGCTATTGTGCCGACTAGGGAGCAACCGGAGGTGGGTCTTCGGAGGTGTGGGTTGGTCGCCTCACATAGAGGCGCTAGGGATGATATATATATAGGAGTAACTAGTTGGATGGCGCGCCTTTGCGCGCCAATATGAAAGTGGATGAAAGTTGATTGGCGCCAAAAAGGCGCTTGAATTGGAAGGTGGTTCTGTATGATGTATATAAAAATACAATGACCCAAAATTTAATAAAAAAAGAATAACCCAAAGGTTGTATAGAAGCATGGTTAACTTATGGATTGTAAAAAATGAGAATAGCAGATAGTACATATGACATAAATTCATGGACATATATATGGCAGAGAGCATTACTTAAAATAATTTTGATTACATAGGCCTGTTGCAAAAAGTCAAAGTTGTAGAAAATGTTGCAAATAGGCCTTTGTGTTGCAGGTGAGCTCTGCAGGCATTTCCCACCATGCATGAGTCCCTTAGGTCCACTGTCCTGAGCATTCTGGATGAAGTTGGAGACAAAAAAGAGAGCATGCAACATCCTCTGCAAAGAATAAAAATTAATTAGAGCAGTAGTATTTTTATTAGAGGAATTTTTCAATCCAAAGTGAAGTTTATGAAGGAATTCACCAGATCTTTCAAAGTCGCAGGAATTTCTCTATAGCATATAGCTCAAACAAACTATTAAATCAGGTATAAATGGCTGTCGAGCACAATCTCTGAACCAGAGAAAACCTGAAAGCTTGGGAAGGCAGGCTATTGAATCTAATCTAAATAACTTTGAAATCAGAGACAAATTCTTTCTTTTTCAGTGAAAGGGCATCAGAAACAAAATAGCCAACAGATTAGGCGATGGAAAATGAGATTGGAAGTACAAATAAAATGTCTATATTGGTACTGTAGTCTTGTTCAATGACAGAAAAGGGAAGAACGTTCTGGCTGCAAGAAGCCTAGAACAGAAACTTTCAGCTTTACTCAGTACTGCATATCACTTGAATGAACTAAAGTTATTTGATGCAGACAACAACAGAGCACAATAAGTCAATAAATTTGTAAGAGAACATTCCACGATACTATCTATAACTTATTGTGCCAGCTAAACCTTTTTAATCACTATGAAGGACGGCTGGGACCATCACAAGATAGAACAAGGAAGTTGCTCCTGAATTTCTTTGGAAGTGTATAACTTCAAGCACTGAACCACTGCCATATAACTCAAATGTGGTTGTCATGATATATCTCTATCTGAATCAGTTAATTACGAATTCTACTTATCAGCTGATAGAACTCTGAATAAGTATATTCTTCACTGTTGCCTATAAAAAAATGGCTGTCACTACAAAGTATCACATTTGTTGACATGCCTTGACATCTTCTATGATACGTAGCCAAAAATAAATGTCCAAAACGACTGTAAGAAACAGGAAGAAAAATTATTATTTGGATCAGTTGGTAGAAAAGTATAAAAGAGGTCAAAAGTTAACATGGAACTGCCCAGGTGGCACAGCGATCCATTGGGCGCCGAGTGGAAAGTGGACAAATTTAATTTTATATGCATAAGATTGATATTAGTAGGGAAGAACCGGTAACTATAGTGCTACCAAATCATCATCACAAGATATCTAGAAATAGAACCTTGAAACCCAAAGATACCCGGATGGGGCGATCCTATGCAAACCGAACCCCCTATGCAAACTTTGAAAACTCAAATCAGGTCCATAGGATCCTCGTACGATGGATAGAAGCGGAGGTGGGTCAAATTTACGAAAAACCGCCCGCCACTGACCTTTCTAATCATGTTTTTCCCCAAATCACCCCCTACCTCTCCAGCGTCGTTCTGCCCCGTTCCCCAGCGCGTCGTTCCGTGACGGAGGAGCTTCCGTCCGTCGCTCCCCGCGCGTGGAGGCCCTCGGTAGATGCCGCCGCCGCCGCCGCCTGAGGAGGAGGGGCGCCGCGGACCTCGCCACCGTCGACCAGGGACGCGCGGCCCGCGACCCGGCTGCAGGAGGGACGCCCACAGCAGCAGGCTGCCGCGATTTGTGCCGCGTCCGCCGCGATTTGCGCCGCCGCCGCCACCCCGCAGGAAGAGATGCCAGGGAGAGCGCCGCCCTTCACCATCCGCCATGGATCTCCGGCTGCTCCGGGAGGAGATTCGGCCATGGATCTCCGGCTTCTCCGCCTTGTGTTGTCTTCTACGGATGGCTCGTTGTTGGCAATGGCTCTGAACATTCTGTTGTTTGGCCACGGCTCTGAGCTTCTTTTTTTTTCCTGCTGACGCTATGCAGGCTGTAATGGCAATTGTGCCTCGAGCATGAAAATGAATGAAATGTTGACTCTCTTGTGCAATTGTGTGTGCAGTGCAGCTCTCTGGAGCATCAAAAACAATTTCTCATGTTGTCAAAAAAAAAAAAAAAAAAACAATTTCTCTTTGATTTTTTGGAGCATTCCAGAGTCCACATATACAGGGCAGTTAGCTGCTTAAGTTTTTAGTGAAAAACTTGGTAACAAATTACCGGAGCTTATTCAGTTATGCAAAACCTCAAGATAAACAGTTATGGTGCATTATACTGTCATTATGTCCAATCACAGTTATGTGTACAAGTGCTATGGCGTCCTGTTGCAAGTCATCAAGACCAGATTATCGCATGGTGCATATAAATGCAACAGGAAACCATGAGAGCTTTGTTCAGTTCAAAGCGGCAACCATGAACCATCAGGCGTCATCAGAGATTCACGAGCCACATATAATGTTTTCGGGTAAAATAAAATTTACATTTCCCAGATGAACATTCGATAAAACAAAACAAACAGGACGGATACAGACTAAAATAACTTGCTCAAATTTATTTATAGCAGTTACAAGCCATGAACATTGGTTACACAATGACGGCTAGGCAAGCCTAAAGAACAAGCAGGGTGGATAATAATGCATGCCAAAGAAGCAAAGCTTTAGCGCGTCTGCTTGCAAAAAGTCGAACAAGAATCACTGAATGATTGACCTTATCAGTGATATATACGAAATGAAGCACGAGAAAACCACAGCACGTTCAGCTATCGATCAGTGTCTTGCACAAAAGAACAAGCAAGCAGCAGAAATATGGACAGAATGTACATTCAATAAATCTAAACAATTCAGACTAAACAATTGCTGGAGCCTTCAATCAAGCATGGACAATTCAATCCCACTGCGGGTCGTCGATTTTGGAGAGAAGGCGGCGGAGGGCGGCGGAGGAAGCCATAGGCGGCGGCGTCTGGGGAGACGAACGGAGGGGCGGCGCTCCTGGAGTTCGTATGATGCCGGCGGCGCTCCTAGAGCTCGTACACGAGGGCAGCGCTCCTGGAGCTCGTACGTGAGGGGCGCGGCGCTCCTGCGCGAGGCCCAGATGGAGAAGAATGGAGGGGCGGCGCTCCTGCGCGACGCCTAGACGGAGAAGAACGGAGGGGCGGCGCTCCTGGAGGCCGGCGGCTAGAGAGATCCGCGTGACGGATGGAAACGGAACGCCCGTGACGGCGCGTGGGGTTACGGAGGGAGGGGGAAATTGTAAAAATCGCAGGCCAACGGGGGGCAAGGGCGGGCGGCTAATTGAAAAAATCCCCACCTCTGTTCGGTGCCCTCGGATGGAGATCCAGCGGCCTCGGTTGGAGTTTCTAAAGTCTGCACAAAGGGCTCGGTTTCCATACGGATGTAGCTTAATATTAAGAGCGATCAACAGGGTTGGAGCGCAAATGGAATTTCCTTCTTTTATTTTTTGAATTAATGGGCATGACATATGATTCAGATATAATGCAGATAGAATTAACAAATGACATGACATATGATTCATAGAAGCGCTGCATCATATATGATTCATTCATGTAGAAGATAACTTCAATTTTTTCACAGGCTGAATCACACGTTCAGTCTCAGCCACTTCAGTACACTAATCAGTTGCATGCTTTGGAGATCACTATCTACTACTTTACACCGATCTCATGGGCTTGCACATATTACATATGGCTGATGACAAATAGGTCAAATAGATAATTAAGCAGTAATTTGAGCAAAAAAATATATAATTTTCTAAAAATATGATTCATTAGAACCATAGAAACATAGACTTATGCATAGATATACATGGGATCCCTGAATCTTATATTCCTATAGAAACATAGACTCATGCTTAGATATACATAGAATTTTAGTGAACCATAGAAACATAAACTTATGTTGGGATCCCTGAATCTTATTTCTACAAACATGCTTAGATATACATAAATTTTAGGAAAAAATCAGGCAACATGCGAGACTATATGAATTACCTTTTCTGTGCTAGCAGCACTATTGCCTGTTTGAACAAAGACATGCCTGTTTCACTGACATGCTGTAAAGAAGTACCTCCTGGAACATCTTTTTATACTTGCAGGCAACCATTAACCTAGAAGAGGATCTAAATATGTTTGGAAGATCTTCAACCTGCAGTAGCAAATATATCATAAATAATTTAGTAAGATTATACCCCCATCAACTGTTTGCATATATAGGCATGTGGTTCTACCTTCTACCTGCTAGAATTTGCCTCTTCCCTCCACTGCATCAAGCTGGTCCTCATCCTCTTTGTTGTGCTGGGACAAAAGGGCAAGGAAACCAAATATGAGAGAAGAATATCCTGGCTAATGCTGCCTAATCTAGCCTCAACCCACACGACTGCACCATGTAAGTAGGCCTATAGTTGCTAACTATGTCATTTAATTTATTTGTTGTAGTCCCAACATGAAGAGTCAAAATTTAATCCCATAAACAAATAAGTAAATAATGCAGGGTAGTAGGGCAAACAAACAAAGCACTGGGAAATGTGAATAATTAAGAACAATAGGGAAACAATACATGTGGAGTTATATGAAATCATCACAGAGCTAGAAGCATGTACTGGAAGACTAAGCCATTAATCAAACAAGGAACATGGGTGCACGAAAACATATGAAAGAATATTAAGAAAGGAAAATTTGAATCATGCATTTGTATCAGCAGCTACCAGCCTGATTTCTAAACACAAACACGATTTCCATTCATTAGTGAAACATAACTGACTCTGTGTGTGCACTCCTTTGCCTCAGTATGGAAAATGGCAACTCTTGCACCCTGCAATATGACATGGATGGCCACAAACCTCACTATCAATTCATTGCTCTGTCTAATGCAGCTTCCATCATCCCAGTCAAAAATATCTTGTTTTTCTTAATAACATAAGAATAGCTACTTTACATTTACAGTCACACATCATGTTGCGCATTCTCTTAAAATAGATTAGCATGCGACAATTTTAGCAAGTGTTGCTATGGATTTGCCAACGTTGGACCAAGATGTGAACCAACAAAACCACAGAGGCAAGAACCAATAAAACCACAGATAAGAACCAAAAAACACACAGATAGTCAAAGATGTCAATGAACTTTAAATATACAGGATAGATTAAAGAGAAGAGGCAAGAATGAGCGACCAAAATTTAGACAGGCCAAATCAACAACTTAATTCTGTAAAGTTTGCAGCAAAGTTTGCAATCAAGGTTCATCATATATTTTGGGATGACAATAATCATATAGTTCATCATATCTATTTTGATAGATGGCAAGCAAATATTTTGTATGTTGACATAAAATCGTAAAATGAAAAATCAATCGATACTACAGGAACATATAATATGGTATGCTTTAGTATTTTTTTTCGTATGAGGAAAAACAATGGAAATGCAACAAAAAAAATGAACTAAAGCATCAGTTTTGAGTTGTTACTCATTCGAGTCTAACACAATTTGATATTTTATGACAAGCAAAACTGAAATCTTACCCGTTTTCGAAAGTTCATATAGACGCATAGGTTGATTCACCAATGAGTGTGTAGACTTTTTCCATATATTTTGGCCAACAAATATTTTGTATGTTGATAACAGTAAACAATCGATACTTAGGATGTTTTTCGTGTCAATGGATATGCAGTAAAGATAAAGAAATCTTACTGGGTTGGTCTGTACAGATTCACCAATGAGTGTGCTGGCCAACTCCGCTTTTTGGTAAAGATAACTTGGGTTGGTCAACCAATACTGCAACGTGAGCTGCAGGATCCTCAAATGTAGTGTTATGTGAGAACACATAATATCGTGGACCATGACTTCAAATAATCTGAGAATAATTCATTGAGATTAGCACCTATGAAGGTCATGTAAACTCCGAATTTACTGTCTTCTTCGGGGTAGGAGGTTGAGTAATACGTGGGGTAAAACATAAAAAGGAAAAACTAATTTATCTGTTACAATGGGACTTTGGTGGGCCGTCATGCAATTTTGGAGAAGTAGGAGGACTTTTTGTAAAAAAAAAAATCCGACCAATCAAATTTTTATAGGCGACGTGACCGGGCTCTCCGAGACGGGTTCTTTTGAGGATTACAGGTCCGGGAATAACTTTATACATGGGGCCTTGTATTAGATTTGTGTTTTTTTCGAGGCCGAGCAAGAAAAGGCCGGTTGGTCTCGAACCCATGCCATACCATACGTAGACATCTAGCATTTTTTTTTAAGAAACTAACAAGCTTTGCCGATCTGCTTTTTTTTGGCTAGGCTTAACAATCCTTTTTTTTTTTCAAAGTGACCATTAGAGAGTATCAGAGGACCCTACTATATGTTTGTACATTTTTATTTGAGTGGGGAGGAGGGGTTGGGTGGGTGATTTTTTTTTTTTCCTTGGCCCAAATCGCGGTTCTATAATGGGCCGGGCTTAGCCTGGTAGGCATATGCACTCATCTTGAGTGGACCGTGATAGCCAATAAATTCGCAACATTAGACTCACAATTTCATGAATTCATTCCATAGATGTCGACTTTCTGTGCCTATCCTATTGATTATAGAGGTTGAACTAACTAATTTCAATTCAATAAGACGCAGCTCTACCTTCCCAAATGCTACGGCCCTTGCCGTGTTAAGTAGTTGCTGCTACTGCGAAAGGAAGCTATGTAGCCTACTTAGAGTATATACAAACTAGACCAGGGTTAATTTTCTGCCGTTGAGAACACGCCCACAGCCCACTCTAAACCAAGGAACACATCACACATGCATAGGCATACACTGCTAAACAAGCGGGCCATCATCTGCAACTGATCATCATTAGAACCATAATGTGTTAGCAGGACATACCTGAGCAGGGCTAACGATAACGCTTCCCCTCCCCGCGTCGCCCCCACGCCGGCGACACGGGGAAACCCCTAGCCGCCCGCCTCCCTCCCCTTCCCCTCTCCTCCCCGCCGCGCCGAAGGCAGGCCGCCGGCAAGGCCGCGCGCCTCGCCGGATGGTGGCGGCGGGGGCCCCTTCCTCTCTCGTGGTGTGGTGGCGCAGACGACGCGACCGGGCGGTTCGCCATGACCGTGGGTCGCGTGGAGCTCGGCGCGGCGACCCGACCTGGTCCACGACAGGCCGGGCCAAAGGCCTCTGGGGGGAGCAGGAGGATGGCGGCGGAGGTTCTTCCCTTCCCCGTCGCTGGCCCCTCCTTTCCTCCCTCGCCGATGGCGCCGGCAGGCCGGCCTAGGCTCGTCCCGGGGCCTAGGCGGCCGGATCCCGGGTCCTTGTGATCGGATCTAGCGCCCCAGGCCGGGGTAGCGGGCCCCGTGGTGCCGGCCACGGTGGGCAAAGAAGCCGCCAGGGACCCGCCCCGTCGGGGTCTGTGGGTCTCGGGCCGAGCGGCGCCCACGGCGGCGGGGCGCGCGTGGTCGACGGCAACCGACGGTGGCCGGCAACGCCGGCGGCGGGTGCTAGGCTCGGGCGACGAGGGCGTTCTGCGTCTTCGGCGCGCGGGCCGTGACACGCGCGGCAAGACGAGTCTCGTCCCATGGCCCGACCGAGGGGGTGGCGGTTGACGCAGCCGCGCTGCCGCCGGGCAGCCGGGCGCGTCGATGCCCCTTTGGTTGGGGGTCCGTGGGACGCCGGAGCAACGACGGCGACGACGACAACGGCTTTGCCCCCGGTCCAGGCCGGACGTGGTGTGGGGGTTCTCATGGGCGAAATCCTTGGCGACGGGCGGCGCCCGTGGGCGTCGCCTCCCGTTGAGGGCGCCGTGCTCCCCAATCTCCTTGGGCGAAAGCCCCGTCCACCTAGGACGAGCGACGGTGGCGTTCTCAACGCCATCCCCTTCCCGAAGGCGTCGCTCCGAGTTGTCCCGCTACGACCTCGCCTTTGGTTTGATGCTCTTCCTCTTCGGGCGTCCGGCGCGCGAGCGGAGGGGGTTTGCGGAGCGAAGTCGAGTCGCCGCGTTGGGGCGTGGATCGGCAACGATGACACGAGGCGAACCCCCTTTCTTTGTCTACCGGTTTGCCGCGAAGTCGGGCAAGAAGGTTCGTGATGGGAAGTCGGAGTCGCTCTTCTTCTCGAAATGGGGCAACGATGACCTGTTGTGGCCTTTCGCCCGGGTTGTCGGGCTTGGTCTTCGCTTTGGGTTGTTTGGGGTCCGCCATGGGAAGTCGGAGTCGCTGGTTGCTTTGCAAGCAACCAAGCTTGGCAACGATGACTCGTGGCGCTTGTGTGCTCTTCCGCGTCGTGTGGGTGGGTTGGCCCTTCGGGTGTGTTTGCATCATGTTCTACCGCCCCTTCAGACATACATACTTTTCTACCGTCTTTAATTGAGAGGCAGAGCTCCCCCATTATTCTCAAAAAAAAAAAAAAAGAACCATAATGTGTTGTGTACCACACAGCTGTCATCTCCATGCATAAGATAAGTAGCTCGTCACATGAAGTCATCATCAAGGCTTGCGACGGCACATGGCACAGGCCCTGCTGCACATGAGGCGGCAGTGGCACTGATTAGCTCGACGCAGCCACGGGCGTGCTGAATTTTATATACATATTCATATAGACAGTGCTGATCTGCTTGATTTAGGATTACTATATACCAGCTCGATTGATCCTCTCCTGCTTCCTGCATTCTTTCAGGGAAAAAAATATACCAGATCTGCATGAAAACATCCCATGAAAAAAAAATTCTGCAGTGTATTGCTCCAAATTCAGATGCCCCAGATCTGGGTGCAGTACAGGAACTGTATATATGCCCCAGATCATGATGATTGATTAATATGAGTTGTAAACCCACCTGTAAATAAGCCCAGTCATGTGACTGTGTGAGGCTACAGGTATCAGACTGGCTGTGTACCGGGGAGCTGTAGGCAGATGACAAGGAAATTTCAGAACCCATCAACCAGTGTATAGTAGTCGTAGGGCATACTGCAATAGGAACAAGTTCAGATTCTTCAGGAGACTGGCTGTGTACCGGGAAGCTGTCCTGAAGCTGGAATCTTCAGAGACACTTTTTTCCCTGCACACTCAATTGTGATTCCTCAAATAGGCGACAAGGACAATACAAAGTGAAATGTTTCATCAAAATACTGTACATGTTCATACAAAAATTTGAAGGATAAAGAAATGAAGAGGAGAAGTGAGGAACCTTGCGCGCGCGCGCTTTCTCTGTCCCTTAACTGCTCTGACCAACCCCACCTTCTTCCAGCTGCCCTGTTCCCTCTACCTCTGTCTTCTTGACGCCTTCAAGCCCGATTCCGAGCCACCTCTCCTCCCTCTGTCCCTCGGCAACAGAGCACGAGCAGCACAGCCGCCGACCAGCCAGCCACTGTCGACAATGGCGGAGCCCAAGGCGTCCAAGAGCAAGTCCAAGTCCAAGTCCAAGAGCAGCCACGACGGGGCCGGGGCCGGGGCGGCGGCGGCGTCCAAGAAGTCCAAGCAGGCCAGCGCCACCGCCGCGCCGGGGAACGCTGGACGCGCACTTCACGCCGTGCGCGGACGTCAAGGGCCTCCGCTTCGGCGCGCAGCTCGTCACGCGAGCGCTCACCGTGCGCCGCGCCGCGCCACTCGAGCTCCCGCACCTCCTCCGCGCCGCCCCCCCCTCGTCCACCACCGGCACCGCCACCGCCACCGCCCCGGACGCGCTGTCGTTCGCGCCGACGACGACGGCGTACATCCCGACCAACTTCGCGATCCTGGCGCACCACGCGTGGCACACGCTCACCCTGGGCCTGGGCACCAAGAACCCAAGGCCGCCGTGTTCGTCTTCGAGTCCGCCGCCATGAAGGCCGCGGCGGACGCGTCGTGGCCTGGCGTCGTCCCGCTCGGCGACGTCGGACGCCGCCTCATCCGCGCGGCGCCGGGGAAGCCCGAGATGGCGCGCTTCAAGTTCCGCAAGGGCTGCGTCACCTTCTACGTCTACGCCGTCCGCACCGCCGGCGCGCGAGGGTTCGCGCGCGCCGACGAGCTCCGCGCCGTCGTCGAGGCCGTCGCCAGGCTCAAGGACTTCCTCGACCACACCGCCATGCTCGCGCTCCCGGGGCAGAGGAGCATCGACGTCGCCGCCGCGCAGGTGGGCGTCGTGCATTGAGCCATTGATCGATCGACGCGCTTGATTTCGGTGCCGGCCCGGCTTGTGATGAACTGTGAATAGGATCCGTTCGTTTCTTTAATTTCTTTGTGTTTCAAGTGTGCATTGGTTTCTGAATGTGGCAGTTTCATGTTGGATTGAGATGGGTTTGTTTGCTGTTATGCAAATTTTCTTGGTTTAGCTTAGAAGATTGTCTGGAAATTTGACTCCTGGTGTGAAATTGTTCATTAGAAAATTTAGCATTACAAGATGTCATGGAAATTTAGCATTAGTCTTCAGTGGATCACGAATCACACACGATCAAGCACCAACCCATAAGATTATTCAGTCGATTCTCCCTGATTACGAACAACACTCATCAGAGCTGAATTTTGTTGGGGAGCATCATCGTCCTCCACACTGAAAACTGAACTACTGAACTGAACTCCTATCTATCATTGCTTCAAGATGAGCTGTTGTACTTTACAGCCATGGGAATGGGATTCTAGTTCATGACAGGCTCTCATTCTTGATGCTGCCAACACTAGTGATCAATCAAAGAGCCAAAAGAGAGCTCAAGATGCTGCTCCCAACCTGTACACATCATGACGACGTATGATGCTGGACCCAAACAAGTAAGAGGCTACAGTGCCACAGCACCGACATGCCGCAGCAGCCAGATCACGGCGTCTGTGTACTGGTATGAGAAAACAACAAGCGCGGCCCTGTCCCACACGAGAAAACAACACGGCAACTTGGACAGAACGCAGCAGGTGGTGGGCACAACAAGGTGGCCAGAGGGCCAACCTGCCCACATTGCCCAAGGACAAAGCTCCAAACCACGAAATGCCAACCTGATCATGTCCAAAAACTCCAAACCATCTTTGGGTACGCAGCAGCTTGATCTAAAGCCATCAAACAGCGTGATCCGACAGTCAAAACGACTGCAATCTGGTGTAGACACATGTGCCGGATCCAGCACCCTTTTTGGGCTGCTTAAATTCCAATTGCAAGTGCATCAAGTTCATGACATGATGAGCTCATGTTCAATGGTCCAGCACTCTTTGCTGTCAAAAGAAAGCAGATGTCTCAAGAGACGGCATGAAGAAAGGTGCCTTTACAGATCTTGTAACATGATGTCTACACTACAAAGAGTATCTGAACATAGCAGCGATAGAATGCACTTCATGTGGATCAAAAAACTGCTGGCTTGAGTACGAAACAAACACTTCTCCACAACAGATCAATTCACACAGAATTACTTAACAACAGTAAGCAGCATGTACCTATGGATACAATGATTCAAGGTAATTTTATTCAATTCGATATATTCGTTATATATAAGAGCAACCTAACTTTGGTCGCATATCTCAGAAAGTGCTAAAATACTTTTAGGACTACAAATTGGTGCTGACAAAATCACCAAGGTTAGATACTTGGCAGGGGCAATGAAACCCTCACGATTAGTCAGGCGTGGCTACGCCCTGGTTAAGCTCAGCAAATCTCATGCCAACCCTCATGGAGTGCTTCAGGAACTTCTCTGCACAGCGGCGGACACATGATTCCTCTTGCTTGTCCAGGGTCTTGCGGCGGAATGTGTCCACACAGTCTGTGAAGCACCTCTCCACCAGGGAATTGTACATTCTTAGACTGCAATGTGATAGAGCAAAGGTGTGAAAGGAGTGAAGAAACAATTAGTTCTAGTTTGTTTGCAGGAGTTTTAATTAAACCAAGAGAATCAAAATTTACGAGGAAATACCACTTGAAATTAAGTTATTGTAAGCATTATTACAGTATTTGCAGGAATTTTGAGTTACAAAGGTAAACATCAAATTTATGAGGAAACACCACTTATAATTAAGTCAAGCAATAAAGCATTTGCAGTGCACAATCAAGGATTCAATCGGGAAACATTATTCTGTTCCATAATTGCATCCTTATTTGTCCACACTTTTAAATAGCTTATGAACAAGAGTTATACCTTTCCAGGTATCTAAAATGCTGTAAACTAGAATTAACCAATGAGCAGATTGAATGCAACAGTTGTGAAACACTAATTCAGAAGCCTAGAACCACTGACCAACGAATCCAATGTGGCAGAACTTAACATACAAATAGCTCAACACCTAGAATCTACATCCCAGAAACCACAAACAGCAAAAAAGAGATGCAGTAAAAGCACTGAAACTATAAATTGTGACCCACAGAATTCCTGGTTACCACCGGATTCACTATGACTAGTCAGATGACTTTTTCAAACTTAGAAATTCTGAGTATGAATTCACCTGGTAGTTTGGCACCCTGTGATTCCTGAATCTAACTAATGCACTTGGCGACCCAAGAATAGGATCAACTAGACTAAGAACTTTTCCATTTCGCAACATTGATCGTTCAATCTCTCTACAGTACTCATTACAGTCCATCTAACTATTTATCACTGAGCAGCTTCTCATACAGTCATACAGGTATACAGAGCCAAACCCTTCGAAAATTGTCCTTAAATTTCAATCAATCAACAAAATAACTCGCTAAACCTATACTCATTCGCATGATTTGAGACGTATAGGGTGCAAAAACACATAAATCTAGTGGACACCTACAAACAAAGCACTGCGATGCGTCAGTGCGCTGCGCCCAATCACTTAAATCAATTTCGGAAGGTTTTCGACCAACCCCATTTCAGGATTCCAAATCCAGCTCGTCGAAGCAACAGTGCTCAGCGTCCACACAATCTCAACTAGGCGCCGCTAAAGAATACTTAAAAACTGAGGCCACCACGATGCAGGTTTCAGTTTCAGCAAACCGGTAAAATATCGCCCGAACCTGTCGCGGATCTGGAGCTGGTCGACCATGGCGGCCATGCGCAGCTTGTCCTCCTCGGGGAGACCGTCCAGGTCGCCCAGCATGCTCTTGTCCATGGCCGCCGCCGCCGCCCGGAGAACAAGAACGCTAGGGTTTTGGAGATTCGGAGGGGGAAAGAGGAAGGGAGATCCAATTCCTCTCTATTTTCTGTTTATTTTCTCTTGTTGCATAATTGTATCGATGATGACCTGGTGGTGTACTGGACATGGGCTTGGGCCGGGCCGTGATGGGCCTCACATGTGAAGCCCAGTAGACAAGTAGCCCAACTTTACATTGTGATTTCGATGATTTTTTTTTTTGTTTGTGAGAACTGAGAAATCACATCTTTTACAAAAAAAAACCTCAAACAGTTGTCATCAAATTATTTTAAAATGAAATGAAAATGGGTGGAGCTGCACAAACAAACCATGTTATATTCCAACAACGACACATGATGTTGCATTGGGTGAACAAGAGCTTGGTAGCCACATGATTCCCCAAAGACACACAATTCACCCCCGAAGATCTTCACAAGGTGTCCAACATACTTGATCAGTGACAATAAATGTTTGATAACTCCTTTATTCTCATAGTCACACACATACACATCAAAACT
Organism: Hyparrhenia diplandra; assembly: GCA_015847255.1. NCBI lineage: Eukaryota > Viridiplantae > Streptophyta > Magnoliopsida > Poales > Poaceae > Hyparrhenia > Hyparrhenia diplandra. The sequence continues at coordinate 57,556 of JADLZK010000275.1, read as the reverse complement.
GAAACTAGCATGTGTCCGCCACAAAACAAGCCCTCGAGGGGCGAAAACCCTGACCCTAAGCTTAGGGTCAAACCCTACCTTCAAGGAAACTGTTGGGGAAGCGTTGAGGCTTGGAACAACATTAACGAAAACCCTTTCATACAATATGCTTCATAGTCGCAAGAACGGTGCGTGTATGATGTTGGTCGAGTCCCGAAGGGTGGACTGAGAGAAACAACCTAAAGATTAAGACTTTTAACAAATGTGATGTGCAAGACGACCAAAGGCTCGACCGAGACTATGAAGGCATATCAAGAGTGGTACCTTCCCTAAATCACTAAAGTCCCAAGACAACAACTCACTTAGTGAGTGCGCACGACCTTTGGCTCGACGCAAAATGCAAAGACAAAGAAAGACCACCAGAAGGAGAAGAGCCTAGTAAGCCCAAGAGGCTACATGGGCCTTCCTACTACTCAACAAGGGCCTATGAGGAGGAGGCAGTAGCTACAAGAGATGCTAGAGGGAAACACAACACACCAACGAATTTGGTTGCTCGTGGCCTGACTAGTAGCCCCTAACGGCATTGTGGTCGCACACGGACAAGAGTTCGCCGCCATCCCCCCACGCCGGCTCGGGCACTAGCCCGCCAACCATAGCCGTGACAACCCTTGCTATTGAGCTCCACGTCTCACGAGCGGTGAGGTGCCGCCGGGCCAAGAGATGAGAAGGGAAAGGGGCCCCACCTCCACCATCTCGGTCAAGAGTTGGTCATGTCACTACCTCCCTGGGGGGTGGGGGAGGGTAGGAAAGGGAGGAGCTACCAAGAGCACTAGCCATTGACGGGGAGCGACGGGGGACGACGACCAGTCAATTTTTGAGAAGTCTTAGTATAATCAATAAGGTGCACTCTTTTGTTTAAATAACTTAAGCCGCTTGGATTAGAGGCATCCAAGTTTTGGCTGTGTCCATGCATGTTAGCAAGTGTCTACTCTACTAGTACCCAAAAGTATTTGGTGAGGCCAAATCATTGGCCAAGCGTAAGCTAGCATATTGTTGGTCAAATTTTGGCTAGGCAAAGAATGCCGATGCATCAACCGGAGAGTGGTCCTAGAAGTGTTGCACATTTTGTAGGTCTTGTTTTGAAGGACTCGACATGTAGGTAGTGGAGTGTGGGTGACTACATAGCTAAAGTAATCTTTTGTTCGATCAAACATGGAAGGTGGGAACTGGTCGACACAAAGCAATGTGGAAACAAAATTTGGATTTTGTTGCATCTATGTGTATAGGTAGTGGAGTGTGGGTGACCACATAGCTAAAGACCAAGTTCTATTTTGTAATCTTTTTTCGATCAACATGGCGCAATATGCAAACAAAATTTGGATTCTATTTCATCAATGTATAAACAAAAGTGTGGGTGACCATACAGCTAAAAAGACAAGTTCTATTTTGTAATCTTTTGTTTGATCAACATGGAAGGTGGCGGGTCGACACAATGCAATGTGTGTGTTCTTGGTCCATACAAGGCCCCCATGTGCATACAGGAGCACTTGAATGTGGGAGCCGCCTAACTGCAAGGTTACATGCCACTGAGCTAGGTGGAGCTTAGAGCAAGTATTATAGAAGGTTGTAAGTCGGGATGTGGAGGAGAGAAGGGAGGAGAGATAGGAGAAGTGGGTTGTAGCCACACAAGAACCAAGAAACTATGTGAGATAAACATGTGGGCCATGTATTAATTGGAAAGAGCTAACTATTGTATGGGTGGGCTAAGAGAAGGCTATAAGTAACCTTTGAGTTGGTCTTGAAGAATATTTGAGAAGCGTGAACTTAACTCTATCTTCAAGTAACTTTTTTCATTCATCCCCACAAGATACCTCATTGGAAGCTTCAACTTGACTCCTATAGCTATGAATATTTTCAAGTATATCAAGGAAGCATCTTCATTACCCCCAAGACACCTCCTTGGAAAGCTTCAACTTGACTCCTACTCCATGTAGGAATATTCCCTGGTACAAAGGAAGCATCTCCACTCCCCAAGACATATTGTATTACTATAAATAGCCTCTTAATTTCTCTCATTATTAAACACACAAAAAAATGCAAAGATTAGAATTGTGAATCTCTGCTCTACTATTATCATATTTAGAAATTAGAAAAACTAGGAGACGGGGCCAGGTGAGAGTGCTGAGGCGACCTTCGAGTAATATTTGGTAACTTTGTCCTCTTAACTATTCAATTAACTATACTTAAGTTGTTTACGGGTTTCTCGTCCACTAAATAGTTTATTTCTTAGTGTCTAGGCTAGATGTGGTATATAGCAGTGGTAAAAGTATTCTTACTGTCGGTTTTATTGTGAACCAAAGTAGTCATAATTATCACCAAAGATTTAAATAGAGCCGCCGATAAAAAAAATATCGCGGACAAAAATTGTTTCCGTAGTAGTCATAAACCATGTTGAAGTACTGTCAAATTTATTGAAAACAATGTTTTTGAACAAAAGTATATTCGTTTACCTCCAGAGAGTCTGAAATTTCACCAGGATTTTAAATCCTTTGTAAAACTGAATGGCCAATGCAGTATAAAATTTATTCGTCCACCGGGCAGATGACACTGATCATGCCCAATGCACCCGACTGTCTAGTATGCTATCCAAATTAAGCAAACCATACCTTGTTCGACATTTCTAATTGTTCAACATTTAGACTATTTTCGCCTAATATGCATGTATATATATCCTCCTCTAATCTAATCTAAGGTATTAACACAACTTCAGTTTCACGAAACCAGCTGTGGACCACCAGCAGCTTACTCGTTTTTGACAGGCAAATCACTAGCTCGATCTCCATGGCCAAAAACTACGGTGAGCTCTACAACATCCACGGCTGGGGCGAGCCCTACTTCACGGTGAACTCCCTGGGACACCTCTGCACCAAGCCCCATGGCCGTGAGACCTCGCCGGGGCAGGAGATCGACGTGGACTCCGTCATCCAGAAGGTGTTAGCAGGCCGCACCAACGACGGCAAGAACGTCCAGTTCCCGATGATCCTCCGCTTCCCCGACGTGATCAAGGTCCGCCTCGACTCGCTCCACGCCGCGTTCAAGGACGCCGTACGTCCACAGCACCGCGTATGACATTAATGGCTTCACGTTTTATGTCAATTCGAAGGACCAAAAGAGTATTGCACAAAACAGTGGGGTAAGAAGTGATGCCTTAAATCAAAATGGTGAAAATACTACATTTTTGGGTTCGTTCATGACATATGGGAGCTAGACTATGGCGTCAATTTTCAGATTCCCGTCTTTCGATGCCAATGGGTTGACGACACTCGAGGTTTCAGTGTGGACAAATATGGCCTAAGAATAGTTGACTTGGGAAAAATAGGCTATAAGGATGATCCATGGGTCATTGGTAACCGTATTGCACAGGTCTTCTATGCACCGGACTTGAGCCCTGAGAACAAAAAGGCACAGCCGAAGCATGTAGTTGTCCCTGGGAAGCAGCAAATTATAGGAGTTCAAGGTGTGCAAGGTGTGCTTGATGATCCTGATAGTTTTAATCAGTTTGGAGAAATGCATCTTTTTACAAATGATCTACCTGATAAGATAGCTGCTGTAGAGAAAACTGTCCCCGCATCCAAATCATTGCCCTGGTTGCGTTCCGATGGACAGGCAAGAATAGTGTAGCGGACTCCAAATGAAGTGCCCTAACTGCATAGGGCTGGTGGCTCGAAATGTTCAAGATGAGGTGATTTCTTAGCTCTTATCTTTAAAATCGATTTATTGCTGCTGCTGCAATTACTAATTGGTTTTCTAATAGTTGCAGGAAAATTACCAAGAAAAATGGCAGGTGCTAGGAGGAAGCTGTTGGCAAAGAAAGGGAGGAAGACCTAAGTACGAAAGAAACATGAAGACTGAATATATGAACATTTCTCATTATTTGTTAAGAGCCTGAACTCTTCTTGATAATATGTGTAAAATGGCCAGAACCTTTATTTTGCATGGCCTTCTATTGTAATGAAATGGGCATAACCATCAACATGCTCTCCTGTGAACCTGTTTGTAATCGGCTGTAACACCCGTGTTTTTGCATCATTTTAAAATTCACTAAAAATTTAAACTTTTTCTAATTACAACTAAAACTTGATTTATTTTCCGCTGAACCGAAACCCCTGTTTTTCGAAAAACCCCGCATCAAAACCCTCACCATCTAGAAATAGGAAACCTTGCTTGATTGCTTGATGAACCTTATGGTCGCAAAGGATGCGAGGTAAGTTTTAGATTTTAATTATGGAAGATGTTGCATGAGAAATGGTTTACAAATTCTTCTCTGGGAATAATAAATACCGAAACTAGTGTGTACCAAAAATACATATAAGTATTTTACAAGCACAATAAATAAATATTCTCGCCATAAAGGTCACGGGAATATAAAGGTGCTTGTATAAATATTTATAAAATGTATAGTGCACATGAAATAACGAGAGCTCGGGGAAAAACATGTGTGCATAAATATTTCTGCAAGTACAATATAATAAATATTTTCATGAACTAAAGTCATGAGAATGTATATGAGTGCTTGTACCAATATTTACAATATACACACACATGGAATAATAGGAATGGGAAAATGTGTGTACACAAATATATTTATAATTGTATGAGCACAATTAGATAAATATTCTCCTGAGTGAAAGTGAAGAGAATATAGTCTCATGAGCTTGTGCAAATAATTGCAAAATATATTATTACACACATATGAGGGATAGGGAGAGAAAGAATAAAAGAGAAAGGAGAAATAGGAAAAGAGAAAGGGAATAAAATTCGTAAAAGAGCTCTCGGGCTCACTTCCCCTTTCCTCCCTTTCCGCCCGGCCCACCGAGCCCCTCCTTCTTCTCCTCCCTTCCTTCACGCGAGCGGGCCAGCCCACCCAAAGATCGATGACGACCGAACCCAGCTCCACTCCCACTCCCCCCGACCGACCGACGGACCCCACACCGTCTTCCTCCTCTGTCACGCACGCGCCGACACCGTAGTCCCGCCGTGGCCCGGCTTCGCTGTCGGAGATGACCTCCCCACAAAGGATTGCTGACCACGCTATAGGACTGCCGTGTCGCCGTCTCGCCCACGCAGCGACGCGCGCACCCGGAGGCGGTCAAAGCCCACGCCGCCGCCGCTACGGTGGCGGGCAACCACCGCCGCCACGGCGAGTCCGGACGACAGAGCTAGCTAAGCCTGTGCTGGTGACGAAGACCGGGGCACGGGGGCTCACTAACTCCCCCCGAGCCACGACGCCGCACAGGGCGCCGGGTCAACCTCCACAAACGCGCCACGGCCGCCTTTGTCGCCATGACGGCCGGCACCCGCCGGACTTGAAGACGCCAACCGATGGACAAACCGCCTCGGCCGATGATGGGATGTAACGAGACCGAGGACGAGACAACGCCGAGCACTAGCCGGAGGTCCACGACTACACCGGGAGTGCCGGAAAAGATCGGCGCCCGCTAGAAATATCTCGTCCGCCGACATCGCCGCCGCTCGCCTATAAATAGCACCGCCGGGAGCTTAATCGGGCCGAGCCATTCGACTCCCGAGCCCGCCCCTAGCGTGGAACACACGGTGCTCGCCATCTCTTTCTCCCTCCCCTTCCCTCCGGCGAGGAATCCAAATTTCCCCAAATCGGTCCGCCGCCGCCATAGCTAGGTCAAGGCGTTCTCGTCGACCACAAGCGCCGAGGACGAACCGGTGAGTCCATGATGTTACCCATCTCCTCTCCTTTCGATCCCGCCCCTTTTCTTGTTTTGGCACAGTGTGAAGCCGTCCCGAGTATCATCGCCGCCGGAACCGCCTCGCACGCCGCCATGGGAAACGCCGCCCCGCCGCCCCGACCACAACATCAAGCTCGGGGGTGACGAGGGGTCCGATTGAGCCCCACGCGGCGAGGTTTGGGCCAAGATTCGCCGCCTCCGGCGAGAACTCCGGCGAGGCACCGCCGCTGAACCCGACGGAAGGGAACCGCCCACGCCGGGCGCCGATATTGTAACGGCGTCACGGCCGGGACCAATCGGACGACGACACGCCGCCTCCCGCTTCCTCCGCCCCGACGCCGCCCCGTGCCACCGTGGGCCTCGTGAATACACGTGGGCGCCTACATGGCGGCCACAGTGGCACCCATGGGACCCACGTGTCGCCCACGCCAGCATGATGGATTTCGTGTACACTAGTTTAATTGCTAGGTCTACCCGAGTAGTGTACACTCGGGTATTGTAAATCATATTTCCCGTATCGAAAAATTCCCGTTAAAATTTGTAAATTCATTATTTGATTTATAGAATTTTATCATGTAATTAGTTCCAATATTATTACATGATAAATTATATTATAATATTACCCTAATGATTTAATTAGGGATTAACATTATAAAATCCATATCTCATGCAAATAAACTCCGTTTCGCAAGTGAAACGACTTCCATAGTCCATCTAAAATCTAGCTCTATGCATCTAACCCATTGCCACCATAATGTTCTATGTTTGTTTTGTGTGCTATAGTTCGAGCTAGGTTTATCGCGGCCGCAAGTAGATTCGACGACGCGTTTAGAAGCTTCCCCGCTCGAGCAAAGCTAAGACGCTCGACGGCGTGTTGGATTCGTAAGAACCTCCCGTGCAAGTCCTTACCCCCCCCCAATCATGACCTTAATAAGATAAGATGAGATGATGACGATGATAGACAAGATGCATCACCGTGGATAATCTGCTTTAGTATATAGTAGTATGAGCCGATAACGTAGCTATGGAGCTAAAGCCGGATGACGTAATCATCCACGTTATTTACGCCATACATTGTAATTAAGTATAACCCGAGATCGCCTAATGAACCATAACCAACAAAAGAGGTGGGTGATAGTAATTGCTATGAGATGGATTGCTACGGAATCGCCGTAAGGGATTCCTCATGGAGAGATACTCGCCTCCCTAAGGACCGGTTCATAGACCTTCTACCTAGTGCGATATTACGTACAACCACACGCCGATAAATGGGACGGCTTGATTCACACCCCGTTGGGTTGAGGTATAATTTGGAGTCAAGGTGGCCGGAGTAGGCAAACGATCTATCGGGAGCCGACTCGGATGCTAGGTGATCTTCCGAGGTCGGGTTGGCGTGGTTGCTTTGTGATCCTCCACGTAAAACAATTGGCGCGGTGCTAGGTGCACAGATTTATGATTATGATTATGTGGTGTGTATTGAAGCCACATGGGCGTGGTGTGTATTGAAGCCACATGGGCGTGGTGTGTATTGAAGCCACATCGGGCGTGGTGTGTATTGAAGCTACGTCGGACGTAGTGTGTATTGAAGCTACGTCTAGGATGATGCGTCATCCTTTCCAACCCCTGAGAAGTCGTGGTGAAGATTATACCAATATACCTAGAGTAGCACTCAAGCGGGTACGGATCTCGTTGGGCCTCCGTCGACCATTGATCATGGAAGAGGATGTGTCCATTGTGTGGGGAAATTTGTACAACCTCTACAGAGTTTACTTGAACCTATTCGAATAGCCACGTCCTTGGAATGGGCGAATGCTAGGAAAGAACATCTATGATTAGCTATAACTAACATTTGTGATAATGTGAAGGTGATGACCGATGAGATAACTTCGAACTAGCGAGAGCAGCTTTAGAGACTCTGCTAGGGCCCAAAACCCTTAATATACCAAACCACCCCTGGTTTGGACTTGCTGAGTACCTTCACCCCTCTGTTTTTACGGATATCGGCATATCCGGTTGGTAAGGTCGCTGTCGAGGTAGGAGACCAACGACGTAGGAGTTTGCAAGACGTTGCTTAGAGGAAGACGTAAAGTCCGTGGATTTCCATCCGCGCCAAGTTGCCTGTGGAACATGGAGTTGTGCCCAGACGGACTAGCACCTTAGCGCACTGGCCACGATAAACCACCGCTTCACGCTTGGCTACTCGATCAATATAATCCGAGTGGTGTCTTCATCACCGCTGTAAGATCTTCTATCCTATGTCAATATATGCTCGGAATAGTTTATCTATAACTGATTTCCATTTACTGTGACTCGGTAAACATATTGGTAGCGTGATCCTGGCGCCAATACGCGAGATTAAGGTCCCATTAAAAGTGGGGCGTGACATCGGCAATGGCCAAATACTCTATGTATGGCGACAAAGTACCCCTATTTACTTTTCAGTATTGTAATGAACTGGGAAATGGGCATAGCTATGATCGGTGTTGACACGAAACCGGGTTTTCCTGACGCCGATTGGTCCCGACCGACGCTCCGGTGGAGTCGTCCGGTCGGTTCCAGTAAGGTCTGAAAACGACCGCGACGCGCCAAGATGACCGGACGCATAGACCGATCGCTGGACCAGACGCCTTGGGGCGTCCCGTCGACAGCGAACTCCTATCTGACCGGACGCTCTTGTGCATCCGGGTCGGTTCACAATCGCGTGGGGGAAGTGATTTGATTTTGGTCGCTTCTTCCCTTGCTGCTTGCCCACAAGTAATAAGATGCTTTTCCAAAAGGTGAGTGCAATTTCGGACGTTTGGTCCTAGAGTGATACCTTGAAGATCACGATTAGTGGCTTGTTTGTGTAATCTTATTGAGAGTACATTGACTGCAATTAAAAATAAATAGGGTGGGGACAACCCTGTCTTAAATAAATCGGGAGGGGACAACTCTGCTAGGACATATTCAGACTAGATATGCAGCTGTAAGTAAGTTTTTATTTTGAGGAATAGTGTTGTAAATAAGTCTGACAATATGTTCATTGAAGTTATGTCTTTGAGGAGCATGTACAATGAATCTCCATTCAATTGTATCAAAAGCTTGTGCAAGATCAATCCTAATGAAAATAGCCTTTTGTTTACAACTTTTTACATTAAAATTGTGGACGAATGCCTAAGGAATAATGATATTAGAAGCAATGTGCATGCATATCTTGATTAAAAGCAGATTCAGATGGAACCAATTTTTGTAAGCCGCATTACACAAACTGTTTGGTCTATAATCTTTAGAAGACTGCGAGGTTTTAATTCGAGGAATCAAGGCAATGTGGGTTTTGTTTGATATCAATTGGCATAACCTTAGTTTGTTAGAAAAATTGAACCAATTTGACAACATCTTTACCTTCTACTTGACAAGGCTGAAAAATGTTCTCTGCTGTTCTCTAATGCTTTTATGTGAACTGGTGTATCATGACTGATGGCATCAAACAATGGCTGTAATATATATGCACTAGTCACAACTTGCTAGTTTATTTATTGCAAACAAATATAGATCCAGCTTACATAACAGACTACATAACAGACCTAAAGGACCTGCAAAGTCTCATAACAGTGGGCAGGATATCTAATCAAACTCTAAACGAACACTAGCCATCACATCTAAATTACATGAATTTATTTGTTCCACACAATTGCCACCAGGACAGCTAAAAAAATTGCTAACATTACAAGAGCAGTTCCACCTTTCTTTCCCTTCCTAACCTCGTTCTGCAGATCTTTGACTTCAGCATCCAGGTCGGCAATTTCCACTTGCGAGTCAGCAAGCAAGTCAGCAAGCTGCAGCAAGTCAGTAGAAGTAGGGGCAACTTCAACTTGAGGCCCACGTAATGGAATGTCCCCAGAACCCTCCAAAAGACTTGGATGATTATCGCGCAAGTACAACTCATATGCACCCTCTAACCAGAATTCACCACATTTGTTTGAGCACTAGTAGTAAATGTTGTCGTTCTTGCTCTTGAACTTGACCACCGGCGACAGGCACTTGGGGCAGTCGATGAGAGGTAGCGTCATCCGCGTCCTCCCCGGCTGTGCCGAGCTCGGCCGAGGTGGCCATGCACTACTACAGATTCGCTCATCACTACCGCCCGGTATCACTGCGAAATTTAGTCCACCGGCGTAGCGATGAACCGCGCCCGGCAAAGTGATGAACCGTCCCAGCGCTGGGACAAACCGTAGAATCTCCACGGACTCGACCAATACCGGCGGTGAAGATTTATATCTCTACCGGTTTGAATCATTCCCCGGCAGTGGGTCTTGATGGACCACGAATCACTTTGGCGGGTTTGAATTAGAACCGATAGCGATTCGACGATTGACACAACCGGGTTGATTGGAACCGATAGCGATTTGGGAGGGGAAGCAAAGGAACAAGAAACAAAAATCAGAAAGATTAACACGCATCAGATTAACAAACGACCGATCCATTAACAAACGACACAAACCAAATTAAACGTCATAGAAACAACGATACAATAAATTAACATAAAAGAAAGCGGCCGGCCTAATTAAGCCGCCTTCTTGGCCTTCTTCTTGGCCTTCTTGGCCACCCGCCTCGGCCTTCTTCCCGGCCTTCTTGGCCGCCATCTCCTCCAGTTTGGCCGCCGTATCCCCCGGCGAGGTTATCGGCCAAGTACTCGATCCGAGGGCGATGATGGACTTCTCCTCCAAGTGTTGATTCACCGCTGGCGGGCCAATTTGGTCGGCCAGGCTGTTGAGCTTGTTGCGGGCGGCGCCGAGGCGATGCAGATGATCTTCTCCGCCCCTCCGGCAGCCATGTCGATGGACTTCTCCTCCAAGTGGTGATTCACCGCTTGGCGGGCCAACTTGGTCGGCCTGGCTGTTGAGCTTGTTGCGGGCGGCGCCAGGCGATGCAGATGAACTTCTCCGCCCGGCCGGAATCCATGTCGGTCGTCGGGCGGCGTCACCGACCCGGCCGGCTTACTTGTGAAAAACGGGTAGAGAGAGGAGTGTGTTTGGAGAGCGGAGTGTTGGAGAGCGGACCGGAGACGGGGGGTTATGTACGTATAAATAGGACTCGGCCAGCGGTTTCACGAGGGAACAGTTGAACACAAATGATAGAAAATTAAGATTGACACGCATCATAATAAATAATAAACCGATTCAAGGAAACAGTAGAACCCAAATTAACCAAAGATAAAGAGATTGCCATGCAACAGATTAACCAACAACTGAACCATTAGCAAATTAACCACACATATCATTGTATCTTACACATCCACACGCATCGGACAAATGTAAATTAACATAAACAAATAAAAGAAGAGAACCTAGGCCGCCTTCCTCGGCCCTCTTGGCCGCTGCGCTTGGCCGGCCTCCCGGGCGGCCGCCTTCCCGGCCTCCTCCTCCGCCACCGGAATCCCCTCGGGGTATCGGCCGGAGAGTCGATCCGGAGGGCGTAGAAGTTGGCCCTCTCCTCGAGGGGCAGATTCACCTTTGGCGGGCCAACGTCGTCGGCCAGGCCGCTCAGCTTGGTGAGGGCGGCGCGGAGGAGGTCCACAAATGAACTTCATCTCCTCTCGGGTGCCGGCCATGTCGACGATCGTGGGCGGCGAGTCTGGCTTTCCTGTGAGAGGGCCACGAAAGAGAAGTTAGTGTTGGATAACGGGAGGGGGGGCGCCGGGGACGGGTTATAAATGTGGCGTTTCCAAAAGACGGTTCCTCGGAAAAACGTAACCGGCGACCGCTACGCCCAATGGCTGTCTCCTTGGCACTCAACGCCGACTGTATTTTCCAAAGCACAACCGACAGTTAATTATTTTTCCAAAGAACAAGTTAAGATTCAAATCAAATTTTAATTTTAATCGCTCTTTTGAACCGCAAATGAAACAGATTCGAGGGGACGAGGGAGCAACACACAATAATAATATATATAATTTTTATTTATTAATATAAAAAACAAAAAAAAACAGAACATATAATAAAAATGATAAAAAAAACAAAAAAAAAGGAAGGCCGCCGGCCTAGTCCTAGTCCTCCCTCCTCCTCCTCCCGCGGCTGGCGTCGTCCTTCTTGGCCAAGGCCTTGAGGACGATCCCGGCCACCGCTCCACCTTGGGGGCGTAGTGGTTCATCTTCTCTTCCGGGGTGGATCCACCCTTGGAAGAAGACCATGGTCGTCCCGCCTCCTCCTTCATCCCGAAGGCGGGGCGAAGACGATCGAGGGTGAAATCCTCTCGATCACCTCCCTCGCATGCGACGGCGACCAAGGTCATCGGCCGCCCAGCGTCTAGCCGGGGTGGCGGAAGGTCCATGCGGCGGTCCCACTTAGGAGAGGGCGGGACGGTCGGAGTCGAGTCGGAGTCGGAGTCGAGCCGGGGGCGTCGGCGTCGCCGGCGCCTCCACCACCGGTTCCTTGCCCTTGTCCTCCGCCGCCTCCATCTCCTCCCCGGTGCGCTTGTTGGATCCGAGCCCCGAGGCAGCCATGGCGCTTGAAGAATGCAAAGAGAATGTGGCCGATGATCGAGAACCGGAATGGATGAACGCCATGATCGAGGGGTGTGCTAAATTAAATAGAGAGTTAGCCGGCCGCTCCACTTCCCCCACGATCGAACGCGGCGTCAAAGCAACCGCTTGGAATTCCCACGATCGCCGGTTGGAATTCGCCGACGATCTCTCTGGCGGCGAGCGTTTCCCGCGCCGTCACGGTTTTGCGCTTCGAATTCCCCGGGCTGCGTTTCCAATGGCGCGCGGATGACAACAGAGTCTCCACCTTCATTGATCACCGTCGAGCCCACACATGAACCGGCAAAGTGATTAACAAATCGGTGAAACAAATAGTTATATATGTAAAAATCAATTTATTGAAATCATTAATTTTATCTCGGCGTTAATGCATTGAGATTTCAACTAACCCCGTCGCCGCCACGCATACACTCCGTATTATAAATTTTCATTTTAGTAGTGCGTATATAGGCTGCCGAGTAGGTCATGGCCTCAGTGATACGTCACGGTCGCAGCCTTGAGAATCGTGTTGCTCTAGTCTTCACTACCGGTTCCGCTTTTAATTAAACCGGCGGTGTCTCTCGCTTCCCATGAGAAAAGGTTGAGCACCTGGCTGGCTGCGTCGACGGGTTATATCAATGTCGATAATAACACTGGGGTGCACTTTCAAAGACCGGCGGTGATCACATATATCACCGCTGGGGTTAAAACTAAGAACCGGGCAAGATTTTGCATTGTCAACGGGCGAACGATGCACGCCCGACGGCCGACCCTCGCACCATTGCGGGAAGGAGTACTGTTGCCTCGTTCTCAGGTACCCCACGCCCCACGGTGCTTGGTTTATGCCGGGTGCCAATTATCCGGCGGTGAACCTCCATATCACTTCGCCGGGGTTTAGGGTTGAAACCGCGCAAAGGATCGCCCATACCACGGCATCCGGCCTATAAAAACGGCTAGTGCGGCCCTTAGGTTTGCAATTCGGTTGTCTTCGTCCCTCTTTCTTGATACTCTTGATTCAGTTGCTGTTCTTCTTCCTCGATCTTCTTTGCTACTCTCGACATACATATCTATGGCCTCTCTATGGGAGAAAGCCCTCCACGTACGAGATATCGTTCTTATGCATCTTAGGCCACCAAAATGGTTCACACACAAGAGGTGCTACAAGAGTCTTATCAAGATTGATTGAGCAAGAAGGTTAGAACAACCGTGAGATTCACGGAGCCATCCGGTTCTGTGTGCTTGAGAGGTGGGCAGCTGGATTTACATGTCCATATAAGAGACATGGCATTCTCCTGGATAAGATCATATCGATTTATGAAAATTCTGCTTCAATGAAAATCTCCTTTGGTGATCAAAGCGATTTTCATAAATTAACATAATCTTCTCTTGCGAATGCCTATGCATGCCGTCATTGGGCGCAACCACGCCTTTGGCCATTACGTATAATTATCCGTAAGGCATCCTTGCCGTGGATTCAATGTAAATCCGAGTTATGCCCTCCTTTGTAAGATCGAGCACAAGAAACCTCATAGAGCACCGATGGGACCTCAAACGGCACCGATGGGCTTTCAAAATCCCATTGGAATTTCATCGGCAAGAATCACATTACCTTCGGCGTTTTTTATTTTAAATGTGTTTAGTACACTTTGATGATAACATTGATCTATTCGTGGAAAGGTCTTTGTTATCATATATGTAATTTTTTTCAAGGTCTTTGTTATCATATATGTAATCGGATATTGTAATCGGTTTGCTCCTCTATATATATAATCGTGTGTTCCTTTCCAATGGATGTTTGCATTTATATATCATAATACGGGCGCAGCTTCTTATTTTTTCGACGCCCTTCTTATCTTTCATGGACGAACATAAATATATAAATGTTCTATGTACTAACCGAAAAGTTGGTAAACATCATTGAAACGCTCAACTCGGTGAAAAAAAAAAGGTCCAAGTAATCTCATGGCGTTGAAAGATAACTCGTCGGTTTGAAATATATCATTTGCCCGGGTTATAAAAGAGCCCCGACAAGAAAAGAGACAACACTACCGGTTTGCAAATACGAAACCGTAGTGATCGATCCTTCTATCGTTTATCACGTAGGAAAATCTAATGATAAAAATATGGATCGAAAAGACCTAAGATCTTGTGTGGGGGCATAATTTGGGTGTACAAGGTTGTAAAAAAAATTCAAGACATTTCTACATTGTGGGAGTAGACATGCTTCACAAAGGTACATGACCCCTTTCATCGGAAGCATGACCGCAATTACATCCATAAGCTATCTTTGGGTCATCTTCGTTCGGTGTGGTCTCGGCCTCAAACTTTTTCTTAGACGTGCACATGCCACGTGTGAAGGAAGCACGATGTTTGAGATTTTTCTGGACAAGGTTTGGTATTTTTTTTCAATTAAATTGAATTTCTACGCGACGACCCCGAGTAATTACAAGTTGAACTCAAGGTTACCCACTAACAGAGCCAGAGTGGTGCCAAAATTTTTCCACATGATCTCATGTGTCCTAGGAGGCAATTCAAAGGTGTAGGTTGGTGCAAAATTCATAAGTTTTCAAGCTTTAATTAACCTCCTTCTATCGTGTTTATCACGTAGGAAAATCTAATAATAAAAATATGGATCGAAAAAGACCTAAGATCTTGTGTGGGGGGGCATAATTTGGGTGTACAAGGTTGTAAAAAAAAATTCAAGACATTTCTACATTGTGGGGAGTAGACATGCTTCACAAAGGTACATGACCCCTTTCATCGGAAGCATGACCCACAATTACATCCATAAGCTATCTTTGGGTCATCTTCGTTCCGGTGTGGGCTCGGCCTCAAACTTTTTCTTAGACGTGCACATGCCACGTGTGAAGGAAGCACGATGTTTGAGATTTTTCGGACAAGGTTTGGTATTTTTTTAATTAAATTGAATTTCTACGACGACCCCGAGTAATTACAGGTTGAATTGGGATTATACATACTTCACAAAAGCATTACAATTAATTGATTACAATTAACACGGTACAATAATCAAAGTGTACAAACACATTAAGAAATAACCACCTCAAAAACACCCTTCTAGCACCTATGCCCGAGGTGGTTACAATGCTACACGTTATGCTTATCGATCTAAGTAAGGCGGATGGGACCTCTCGTGGAAGAACCAATGTCTCTCCGTGCTTAGGCAAAGGCCCCCGACAGAGACGGGGGCTCTCATCTCCCCTACGACGAAGCACAAGAATGCACGCTACTTGGCTCCTGCTTTCCGTCTTCCGGCAGTCCATGCAACAATGGCGTTGCACGAGCATCACACCCAGCTTTTGTAAGCAACGTTGTAGCTTAATCTTCAAAAACACCCTTCTAGTACCTCCAGATACACCGTCTACCCATGATAAAATGTTTATGTGGAGGGCTTTCTCCCAAATAGAGGCCATATATGTGGATAGGAGAATTGGCAAATAACAAGAGGTCGGCCGGCGCACGGTTCGCCATACATGGCTCTCTACGCTGGGCTGTTTTTATAGGCGGTGGTAGGTGGGAATGAGCGGTGGTAGGTGGCAACAAGCAGGATCTTATCACCGTGAGCGGTGGTACCGTGTGGCGTGGCAACAAGAAACCGATCACCGGCCGGGTCAACCGACGTTTATACCCTCCTAAAGGAACCTATAATTTAACACGCCGGGACTACCGGCAGTGATTAACTATAGAAATGGGCGCGCGAGGTGAAAAATTTCACGAGTCATTTGAACCCCGCGCCATTCGTTCCAAAATTCGACGATATATAATAGCCGGCGCGGGCGAGCTGAAATTTTCCCAGTCATTTCAACCCCGCGCCCCAATCGTTCCCCACCAGGCGTCGCCGCCGACGGAGCACCACCACCACACACGCCGCAGTCATCCGTTGCCCCTACAGCGCCCCCATTCCATTCTCTTCTTCTCCGACGTCCCCTAACGCCGCTACGGCGCCCCGCGCCCTTCCACGGTGAGAACTAATTAGCCATTTAGTTCCTCGAGATTTTGCCTATGAGAATGAGATCTAATTCGCCGTTGTTCTCGCCTCGCCTCGCCCGGTTGTTCTTCGTCCACGTCGACGGGGGACCGCTACACCGCACCAGCCTGCAGCCTCCCGCCTCCCCGTCTACGCCCGACATCGCACTCCCGCGACCTCGAGCTCGATTCCGCCGAAGAACGCCCCATCCGCGCCCCTCTGCTTCCTTCTAGGACGCCTGCGTCTCGCACCGCCGACACAAGACAGAGCGGCGTGGACCGCACGGAAGCTCGGTGAGTGCGTCGGTCACCGCCTTTGAGTTGTTCGTTGAAATGCCCGTGTTGATAAATCTAACCTCGCTATTTCCTTTTTTGTATTTAGATTTTGCTTTCAAACAGTTCAGATCCTAATATAGTGCCAAAAGTATTTTAATTGGTCTATGGTGAACAAATTAGATTTAAACATTGTGGTCATTTACAAAGAATGATTGAAGACATGCTCGAATTGTGATTGAAATGAGATAGATGTTGAAATTCATGAGTTTCGTGGTGTTCAAAATCTTGCTGTACAACATTTCCGAATGACATAGCATTAACATCCTATTTTGGCTGCATGTATAGGCAAACCATGGCGTGGTATGTAGTGCATGTTGGTCAAGTGCCGTGGATCTATCGAACCCAGGAAGATTGCTCGCTCAAGTCTCCGGCTACCCCGTAATTGTTACAAAAATATAAGACTGAAGCTGAAGCTTTCGGGGCCTACTATGGTGAAAACTTTCACTATCAACCAGCCCTCTAGATCGATGAGAAGCCTCTCTCCATAGATATGAAGATTAGGAGAATTGCGACTTGGCCTATGAAAGATGTTTTGATTTTCGTCATGGCTATTGTCATTGTTTTCCTTATTTTGGAAGTTGATGTCCTAGGCTCAATTTCGTAGAACATTAGGTGGAGTTAGTTGTATGTAACCTTTGAACCATGTAATGTATCTATGATGCTTTTATGGGTTTAAAAATAGCTGATTCTCGGGAAAAAATTCATAAATTATAAAAATTTTAAACAAAAACGCCGGGGTGGCATGGGCCCGACGGTGAATGACATACAAACGGGTAGTGTAACTACACCAAACACTATCGGTTTGAATTACTAACCGTCATAGACGAGCGAAAACATCACCGCCGGCGCATTAACCAACCGATAGTCTCCACTCTCATAACGTTGTCGGGTTGAGATCAGCCGGCGATGTTCACGTAAAGTTCACCGACGGGTTCAAAGTAAGCCGCCATTGTTAGCTCTTCGATATACCGCTCGGCTCGGTCTAAGCCGATAGTGTTATCCCCACAGCTTACGTCGGTTCGTTAAAGCCCGACGGTGCTCCCAATATCAACTCGCCGGCTGACTTCCGAACCTCGCATTGCTTGGATCAAAAATGCTGCCGGGTCGTGGAACACCCGACAAGTTCGGGTGATCTTGCGCTGCGGTTCGATATCAAACCGCGCCTCTCCTCGCATCACCGCCGGTGTTTTGACCCGGTAGTGTTTGAACCCCACATCACTACCGCTATGGTTCCGCCGGTTCCAGTTTTCGGCAGTGAAGGGGGTTGGAGCCCGGCAGTGATGGACAATTCTGTAGTAGTGATGGGCGGCGCTGAGACGTAGGCGGTGCGCACTGGGCGTAGCTGCGGCGGATCTGGGGATTCGCAGGTGCCTGCAGTGCCGTGCCTAAACCCAGCGTCGAGGAGGAAAGGTCGAGGAAGAAGAAGGGGAAGAAAGGAGGAAGAGAAAGGAGGAAGAAAGGAGAAGGAAGAAATGAAGGAATAGAGGTTAATCTTTATCTTTACTACCTATAAAGAACAAAACATGGACATTTTTTTGGTGCGGTAAAAAATTTTCAACCGTCTCTCTGCCTCCGTGCGATACCAGGCTGCGCCCACCCCTCTCCCTCCCGTGATGCGATCTACTGCCAGAAAGGAAAGAGATTTACGCATGCGATCCTTGACCGGGAAGGAAAGCCCCCAATCACCGCATGTCATCTGTGGTCCTAAGCAAGGAAGGTAAAAACAAAGGAGAAAGCCCCAATTAACCATGCATGCCAATCAGGATTTAATCGGCTATTTTTAGTTCGTGCCGTCACGAGGTTCTCTCTTTCCCTCTCCGGGTTTTCTTAATCCGATTTTTACTGCCCATCAGTAGTGCATTACGGCGCCCTCATTATGCATATGTGCAATCAAGAAGGAAGTCATGCGTCCATGCAACCAATCAAGAAGGAATCCATGCAACCAATCAAGAAGGAAACTGTCATCATCAACGTGGTCATTCTCGCCATCATAGCCCTCAGGATCAATCACGCGATCAACTCACCATCGTGCACAGCCCTGGACAGCATCCTCTTGTGTGCGGCCCTCACCTGCTCGCCACTCGTCCTTGACGTTGCCAGTAGCACACGGCGACGACACCGATCTGATAGCCCACAACGACAAATTCGCTGAGCCGATATATATTGTATGATCGAGCAGCAACCGGTTGATGAACCTCAACTCGCTGCCTATTCTTCCTCTTCCCCTCTCTTTAATTTTGTCATATTTATTTTGTTCTTATCTAGGGTTCCAGCCTTCTTGATTGTTGATGCTGGAGTGCCGGCCACTCCCGTGCTCCTGCCCCAGTGGTAAGTGATTCACGAGGTTTGGAGACAAATTCGAGCATGCATTGGAATAGTTCTTTTTGTTGTTGATGATTTGCTTGGACAATGTTCTATGTGGTCTGTGCTCATGGAGGGCCTTTCCCGTTGTGAACCTCTTGCGTTTCTCATTGCCATTCGATTAATTTCTTGCACTCAATTTTCACTCAAGGGGATCAGAAAAGGAGGAGGCTTCTCTACCAGCTACTACACAAAGGAAAAAAAATCCTACAGAAGGAACACCATATGCACTGTGAGTTTCTTGATCTGCTCCATACTAGAGAATGGTCTCATGTTTCAGGTGATTTGCATGGTTGCCAGAATTTGAATGCATCGAGGATGACAAGTTGTGTCCGCCTACTTTATTGAAGTCGTTTAGATTTTGTTGAATTGAGTGAAGAGCTAGCTGGTTGCATCATCTATTTATCATCACCAATTTAGTGTGACCACTTGAATATGTTGGCTTTCTTTAGTAACTTTGATGCCCGAATATCACCTCTTGGGGCAAGCAAGGACTTCATTAGAAAGTTGAAGCAAGCAAGGACTTCATTAGATAGTCGGGGCAGAATTGTGTGTGCCCTACATTTGGCATCAGTACTTGGGCTCTATGCAATTGGCATCGATACCTTGAGCTTCAGTCTATAATCTTCATCATTTTAGCCAGAATATAGTGACATGTTTGTTACGATTTTTTAGTACAATAGTTTTGTCAGTGTCGAACCTTCTGAGCTCCATCCTTGGATATTTTCTCTGAAGTTATTGGTTACTCAACTCTTGAAAAACAGGCAATGAACCATATTCATATTACTTTACACAGGGGACATTGTGTCCCTTGATGCCTATTCCCATGGGTTGCTTGCACGAAGTATATATTTGCAACACATGCACTCCTCGCTCCTTCTCCCCATCATCCTCGCCGTCGCGTGCCGTGTAGGCTGCCGCACGTGACATGTAAGTCATCCGCTACCTGTACTGCCAACAACTTCACATCCCTTTTGTGTGAAACCGAGCACCCAATGACCCAACACTAACTTAACATAATTGCCTATCTGCATCTGATCTGATCTAACTACATGTAAGTTTGATGCCTTCCAAAGATTATCACCCGATCTGAAACTTTAGTCAAGGAACTTAACTAGAGGAAATAAAAGTAGTAGCAGAAACCTGAACTTAACACAAACTCTCTTTTTGTCGATTGAAACCTGGTTATTTGTATTTGGATATGATCTAATTACTTTTGTGTACATTGAGGAGGTGCGTTATATGATATTTCGACAAAGAGACTAAATAATCGATTCCTCCATGCACAGTTGTGGCAATTCCATTCTTTTTATTCATGTGATCTGCTATTATCAAGTCTACTGAATGGCCAGCTAAAAGGAATTGTAGTTTCCTTTGACCAAGTCATTCTGGGATCTAACTTTTATTTGTTTTCTTAATAATTTCCAGAATGACTAAAGCTAAGTGCTTATGAATCGTTTTATGATCAATTGCTTAGCGGGGGTGGTGGAAAAACAAGGATTCATACCAGAAGGTTGGGGTACGACATAGTTAGCTTTGTTGTTTTATTCTTCCCCATTCTCACATTTTCAACTCAGAAATCTTTCTTCATTTAGAATGCTAAAAAGTACCAGTCGGGGTACGACATGGTGAAGGTTGGCTTTTGTTTTTCATTAGCAATGTGAGATTGCTTCTTCAGTGTGAGTCATTGGCTTATTACAGCAAACCATAAATTGAGAAATATTAACTTGGTTCTTTCATGCACCTCTTTTATAAACCCGTGGTGTTAGCACGGGCAAGATTGTTGTACTGACCCAACATTTGTTTACAGCTCTATTTGAAAATATAATGGTTACTTTTTGTCTTGCCTAAATTGTGTTATGGAGTTCAGTTGAGACGTTTCCATCCCAATGATTGAATAGGTCTAATTTGAACAATGGATTCTTCTTGTTTTATGTAGGTTGCTCTAAAGACACTTTTAGTGATCCATAGGATTCTTCGGGAAGGTGATCCTGCATTCCACGAAGAGTTTGTAACATTTACTCAGAGAGTGTGGACCTTGAAGTCTTCAAGGATGCTTCAATCCAGTTGGTTCGTATTTCTTCAATTTAAATTTAACCTGATGCTTTATTTGGATTGTTAATATTCTTCCATATTTCCTTCTTATCTATTGTTTTTATATTTTGGATTGGAATTATATCGAACTTGGGATTACACTTCATGGGTTCTCACATATTATTTGCTTTTGGAGAAAAAAACCTGAATGCTTCAGGGTCTTGAAGTGTGACATTGAAGCTGGGCGTTTATCAAAGCAAGGTCATGGACCTGAAATGGTCTGGACTCTGACATGCTCAACTTATATTTTTATTTGACTTTGTTACCACTTTAACAAAGTTGTGCGGTGTTATCCATTATTTGTAGTTATATTACTTACTGATGATGATACTTCAATAGTAATTAAACATTTTTTTTTATTTCAGGGCGGCTACAGTAGAACTATGGAATTGATTTCTCCGAAACTATATAATAATAATAATAATTGATAAAACATAGAGATAAGTTATTGTGTACCCAGTTATCTAAGTTGACTGCAAGAACAATAATGTTGACTTCTGATGCCATTTGAACCGCTCAACAGCTCAAACCAAATGATTCTAAGAAAAGCGAAATGGTAAACTTTCCAAGTGGCAATTTGCACGAATAAAAGGATATTCGATATTTCCTTCTGCCGATATAAAATATTATCTTAGCAGCATCACTTGGTGAGCCTGCGGCGTTGTGCTCTCTGTGATTATTAATTTTATGAGTTTTTCGTTTTTGAATTGAATATCACTTTAATGTCACTATTTCATTGAACAATATTATTATCTTATCGTGCGATCCATTTGTTTTTAGTAAAAATTTTAGTTAACCCGAAGCAACGCACGGACATGATACTAGTTAAACAGAAAAAAGGAAGAGCTCCGACCCTGCTTTACCCCTACCCCTGCTTACCCCTGCTTACCGTGTCACGAGCACGAGCGTGTGAGGAGCATGGGAAAATGTCGCATCAGGCCATCAGGATTATTTTCAAGAGCACGCCTAGGCGCTTTTTCATTAAGTAGAAAGAGTGTTACAAACTTTTGGTCGATCCGTAACACGAAAGCATTACCCGGATCACCACCCCTACTTCTACCTGGATCCTACACGAGTGATTACATTGGAACAAATTTCAGCGAAGAAAGGAATATAGAGATCAAGGCCTAGCTAGCCAACCTCCTCATCAAGGCCATCAGGATTATAATGGGCCAAATGCTTTAATGGGCCAGTTGGCTCGTGGTCTCTCGTGGGCTTGCTATATAGAATTGATGTAGCAAATTTCTGCCATCACTTCAAAAAAAAAAAAAAAAGGGCTAATTTCTGGCAAAAAGGAAAAAGGAAAAAAAAGAAGTCCGCTGTATATTAAAAAATTAGCGGTCACGTGTGTGTTCGGACCCAATAATACTAATTTCGAAGTCTGTAAACGGTCGGTATATATATAATTGTCCTTGTCATATAAGGAGTTAATTAATTAATTAATTAAGACGACTTAAATTATTACAGTGGCCTTCATCGATCGATGCTAGCTGCGCTCGGTTTTAATTCCTTATGGAAAACGATATATGCACGATATTCACACAAAATTAAAGCATATATATTCCACCTGTATTAAAACTAGCGTAAGGTTTGAAGACCGCTTGTATTGAAATGATATTTCACTGGCGCGGTTTTACCAAATACGCCAGTAAAAGAATCCTTAGTTTTACTGGCGGTGGCTTAGGACGTGCGCTACTATAACCTTAGATTAGATCCACTGGCGGGTAATTGCTGGGCCCCATCTTTTTGATTTCACTGGCTGTTTTTAATACCTCCAACTACTAATCCGCCAGTGAACGTTTTGGCATGGGGCCATGAAAAATGAATTTTTGACTAGTGCCGGGTACAAGAACAGGTACCAGGGCGTGTACCCGATGAAGGTGAACCAGAACAGGGACGTCATTCAGGACCTCGTCAGGTTCGGCTACGACGAGTGCTACGGGCTCGAGGCAGCCTCCAAGCCGGAGCTGCTCATCGCCATGGCCTGCCTCACCAAGGCCAAACCCGGAGCTTACTTGGTGTGCAATGGCTATAAGGACGCCGACTTCATCGCGCTTGCGCTCTCGGCCCGCGCCATGGGCCTCAACTGCATCGTGGTGATGGAGATGGAGGAGGAGCTCGACCTCATCGTCGAGCAGAGCGCCAAGCTGGGTATCGAGCCGCTCATCGGCATTCGGGCCAAGCTTCTCACCAAGATACCTGGCCACTTCGGGTCGACGGCCGGCAAGCGCGGCAAGTTCGGCCTGCTGGAGGAGAAGATCTACGGCGTGGCCGAGAGGCTCAAGGAGATGGGCAAGCTGCACTGGCTGACGATGCTCCACTTCCACATCGGCTCCATGATCCCCAAGGCAGAGATGGTGTACAAGGCCGTCAGCGAGGCCGCCGGCATCTACTGCAACCTGGTGAACAAGTACGGCGCGCCGATGACCATGCTGGACTGCGGCGGCGGCCTCGGAGTGGACTACGACGGGACACGGTCGGGCGACTCCGACATGTCGGTGGCGTACGGGCTGGAGGAGTACGCGTCCAGCGTCGTGCTGGCGGCGCGGCTCAAGTGCGACGACAGCGGCGTCGCGCACCCGGTGCTGTGCACCGAGAGCGGCCGCGCCATGGTCACGCACCACTCCATGATCATCCTCGAGGCGCTGTCGGCAATCCCGGAGCCGCCAGAGGACGAGACCTGCGATCAGCTGCTGAGCAAGATCCTGGACCTCTCTTCGTCTTCGAAGCAGCAGCAGCAGCAGACGAGGATGGCTGACGGCAGCAGCAACGCGGACCTGTACTCGCACGCCGCTGAGCTCCAGAAGCAGGGCATCGAGATGTACAAGGTGGCCAAGAAGATGTGCAAGAGGGTGACCAGCGACGCCAGCACCATCTACAACTACCACATGAACCTCTCCGTGTTCTCGCTGGCAGCCGACTACTGGGGCGTCGGGCAGCTCTTCCCCATGATGCCGGTGAGCCGGCTGGACGAGAGACCGACGCTCAAGGGCACGCTCGTCGACATCACCTGCGACAGCGACGGCAAGATGGACAAGTTCATCGGGGACGCGAGACGCTGCCGCTGCACCCGCTGGACCCGGAGCGCGGCGCCGGCGCCTACTACGTGGCCGTGCTCCTGTCGGGGTCGTACCAGGAGGCCGTGTCATGCAAGCACAACCTGTTCAGCGGACCCACGCTCGTGCGCGTCGAGAGCGCCGCCGGCGGCGGTGACGACGGCGGCGGCGCGTTCAAGATCGCCTCCGTCGAGATGGGACCGACGGCAGAGGAGATCATCGACGCCATGCGGTTCGACGTTAAGGAAGACATTGCCCGTGCCATCGAGAAGCTTGCCAACAAGAACAATCTGTGGGGGACCGTGCAGCCGCTCATGATCAAGGGGCTGACTACCATGCCCTACCTCAACGAGTACAAGGTCCCCAAGACCATTTGAGCTTCAGCTGATGATGATACAAACAATATATAGTAGGGGGCTTATATCAATACTAAGTACTGTACTTATGTACTTAATTTAATAAGTATGTTCCATCTTAATTGGTTGGAATCATAAATATAAAGTCAATATAACATAGTTGCTTTCAAAATTGAGCGTTGATTCCACATTTCCACGGCGTCTTTGTACAGGTAAATCCGTGCTTGAATTCAAGATTGAACGGAGATATATATTCACTTCCAGTCCAATAAGATGTGCTTTAACTCAAATAAAGTTGCAGACACTGAGAAACAACTCTAGCTGTTTTGAGTTCAGATAAAAAATATTCAACTCAAATCATCCGTGCAGCATTGCTTAAAATCTACTGAAGAAGGAAGAATCATTTTATTCTATAAAAATACTGAGAAACAACTCTAGCTGTTTTGAGTTCAGATAAAAAATATTCAACTCAAATCATCCGTGCAGCATTGCTTAAAAATCTACTGAAGAAGGAAGAATCATTTTATTCTATAAAAAATATGAAGGTTAAAAAAAATAGAAATCAATCGCCCACCGTGGGGCTCGAACCCACGACCACAAGGTTAAGAGCCTTGCGCTCTACCGACTGAGCTAGACGGGCTTGGTGTAATAAATTGTGATGTGGCTGTAAATAACTAATGGATTTCATAAATAAAATCTTTAGCATCTTCCTAAACTGACTTTGATCAAATATATGCTACTTCACGACAAATGGAAATTGCAGAAACTTTTGCTTAAAAGGAATCAAATTTGTGCACACACACAAAACATCCGCTTGAAGCCATAATGATCCGTGCCAAAAATGGGATCCTGGACCCTCCTCTTCAGCTTTTCAAACATTCAGTTTGAATTTCACAGAACCACTGTAGCTAAAACCATGCCAGATTACAAACCAAAGGAAAACAAAAACGCCCCTTTGCCTACTAAGCCAAGATTGCAAGTACAGATCTATAACAATATATGACGATGACAAAGCGCTGAAAAGATGCGCGTAGCCACAAACAGAGTAGCGTTTTTCACATTCAGAATTTTGCCTTCCACAGATTCATGAATAGAGGACAAACACCAGAATCTGTATAAGAGTCACGAGCTACATATGTACCAGAATTGACTAATGAAAACTCATGACAGTTTGGTTAAATTTAACAGATATATAATGCTATCTATTTCCTGCCTATTGTATACCTTCTGTTTCTGATTTTCTATGCATGGCTAACATCTACTACATTTGATAGTTCCTAGAATAGCCAATCTGGTAAAATGATCTACACAGTTACTGTTGCACAATGCGAGACAAGCAATCCATCTAGCTAGTACCTTCCTTCGGATAGCATTTTACTGTTCAGCTTTATGAACAAATTACTCCTAAGCTCAAACCACCAAAGAAAAGCTCTGGATGGTCATTCATCAATTGATTCTAACACTATCTGAATAACAACATCATCCAGCAGGTCCTCCACCATCAGATCCTCCATGTCCAACGCGGTGCACTCTGCGTCATATACCAGGTTCATCCAGCTGTCCTTCCTCATAAGATCATGTGCCACAATGTCCTCCACTGTCTGGCCTTCCTTCCAATGCAGGCTCAGGTAGTAGCTCACTTTCGCCCACACCTCCTCAAGGACATGATACCCCATAGGAATGGGCCTGGTTCGCAGGTCGAAGCGTGAGTGCCATGGGCCGATGACAAGTGAAGAGTCATAGATGTCCAGCAGGACCTCGTTGATGAGATCAAACAGGAGCATGCGCCTGACAACACTATGCGGCTCATCACTTGCCATGCTGAGCTCCTGACATGAGCTTTCTGCCTCATCAAAGACCACAGGGCTGACTGGCTGATTGGATGCGTACCAGTCAACGTCACCACAGCTGAATCCTGATTTCTTGAGGATATCCTTGACATATTGGAAATCGGCCTCGTTCTTGTCACTGACATAAATATGCAAGGGTTTCGCAGCATCTTCTTCAGAAAATTCGTGTATGAAGCGAAAATCCAAATCCAAAGCATCGTTAGTTATGGGCTGCCCTGACTTGACTAACCACTCTTCGTCTTCAAGATCAACATCCTTAGCACCAGACAGTTGTGTTGCCTTAACTAACCACTCTTCATCCTCACG
This sequence comes from Hyparrhenia diplandra, assembly GCA_015847255.1. Classification (NCBI taxonomy): domain Eukaryota; kingdom Viridiplantae; phylum Streptophyta; class Magnoliopsida; order Poales; family Poaceae; genus Hyparrhenia; species Hyparrhenia diplandra. The sequence continues at coordinate 30,973 of JADLZK010000275.1, read as the reverse complement.
GTCAATACCGTTCATGACACCGGAGCGCTTCAGTGGTGTCACCAGCCATTCTTGATCTTTGAAATTGGCAGCATATGCTCCTGTGGACAGTGGTGGCTTGACTAACCAGTCTTCGTCCTCAAGCTGCAAGTTTTCGAATGGTGGCTCTGAATCTAAAAATTGTATAAGAAAAAAAGTGTCACACAGATTGAAGTACTAGAAAACACATACAAGCAATGGGTTTTAGAGTTTCAGCATATTGCAGAAAATACAATTAGAAATGGAAAAGGCTGCTATTTGATAGGAAAAGAAGATATGCTTGACAAAAGTAACTAATCTGCTTCTGCATGGGGAAATCATGAACTTTTCCTAGTAATTTTGCATTTATAGTAAACGAAAGAGTTCAAATATAACCAACCTGCAATAGAACACTCTGTGAAACTACGAGTATGATCTTGAAAAAATGACCGATCGAAGGAAGGTAAACTATTAATGCGGCGGTGGGAGAAAAGACCGGCCAAATGAAGACAGACTTGGACTTTGAAGGATGCTGCGGAAATTCTCTTCCAAGAAGCCTATGAAAGCAATTTGTGCAAAAAATTGTGACAATATTGTAAGTCTACTAATAAAAAAATTGTGTTAATCTTAACTTTCTTTTGCCAGCTTACCTCCACAATTTGATTCAATATGAATATTTTCTGATTTTTCTGTGACATCGTCATGATAGAAATTTCCTTCTGCACAGACACTGAAGGCATCAGTTCCATGTGAAGAAAAGTGATCAGATTCCACATTGCAAGTTTTGGACCCAATCCGAGAAGCTGAAACTTCAGGCAGGGCCTCTTGGTGAGATGAACATAACCGCATCTCTGGAAGAGAAGTTATTCTTTTGAGGCTCATTGGCATCTTATTATTATTTAAGCTTGCACCACCTTCCATTGTTATGCTTAATCTTTCTGGAGAAATTCTTGGGTCCCTCGAGATTGACTCATAAAGTGTGGAATACTTGTCTACTGATTCTGCAATAGAATATGATCTTTGGATTCGTCTCTCCTCCTGGACAAATTTCTCCGTGGAGGAGCTCCTGGTCAACCCAGACATTTTTTGGCCATATGGCAGTTTGTGGAAAACTCCATCCTTGCTAATCCGAGCAAGCTCTTTCCGGTTCTCCCTTACGACATCTTTGATCTTCCTACTGATAGCTTTAAAACGGTTTGAAGTTGTTCCAGGTTTCTTCAGGCTCCTTGATTCTGCAAGAGAAACTGCAGAGCCGTCAACACCAGTAGGAATTCTTGTAGTGATGACTTTTGCAGCTTCCAGGTCAATGGTAGGTCTTGAGGGTGACCTTTGGATTTCTGACCTCCTGACTATCTCACTGTCACTCCGATCAAATATAGGGTTACGTTTCCCTGATGACCCCCCTGGTCTTGGAAGTGATTCCAATTTGTTCAATGGTACAGAACCACTGGATGAAGCTTCTTGCCCTTGCTGTTCAAGTGGTACTAGTAACGAAGGATCTTGAAGAATCTTCAGAAATAGTTCCCTGTGTGCATTAAATAATTCAAGAAAATCCAAGAAGTCCTTTGAGTGATGTGTTGCAGCATCACTTGTTTTTTGTGTAGAAGGAGCCTCACTCTCACCAGTGAGATTTCCAGGTGCTGCATCACAGGGTGCCTCCAGATTTATGCTATCTTTGCCATCCATGCTGCCAGAAGCCCTGCAGGGCTCTTGGACATTAGGATGTTGTGGACTCTCATGTGGCAATGGTGGCGGTTCACTGTGACAAGAACCCATCTCACTGGAGCCCGAGTTGTTCATTGCATGATAATGTGCAGCTAACTCATCAGGAACCTCATAATCAAAGCATTTCGAGTGATGGATTGATCTAGAACGCATCAGACGTGATGAGGATGGGGTGCTGGCTGGCGAGCTGCTCTTCTTTTTGTCTTTCCCAGGTGTTTTTTTCTTGAACATGAGTGTCCTCCATATGAACATGTGGGACTTACCAGTTTGAGAGTCACTATTAGATTCCTTCTGCAACTGAAAACCACAAGTAGAGTTAGACAAAAATTGAGAACACTTGACTGGAACTAAATCAATAACTTGAAATATACATGTAAGGCGTCGTAGTGATTTAGCATTGACAGCTAGAAATTATCGCCAAAGGTTGCAAAGCTCTCATAGATTGCAAACATGGCTATTTTGAGTCATCGATACAATTTGTTGGTTGTGCTGTTATACAAATCATATAGTAAGATCCATTACTACAATATACCAGTAGAAATCTATGAGGCTTCTGTGGTTACCATAAAAAGAAATGCAGTTTATGCACCTACCGGGATATTTTCATCTTTTTCACTGTGAGCTTTGGGCTTTGGGACTGTCACTCCTACAACAAATAGAAAAATGTGGTGAGCACACTACAATTTTAGATGACCTAATAAAGATACCTGCCCTTGCTATGGTCAGCTTTCAGATATGAACAGAAAAGGAAGAAGCTTAAGGTCCAATTTATAACAGGGGAAAAGAATGGCACAGACAACCCTGTGGACATAGTGTCACCGAAAATGCAAAACTGAAAGTAGAAATATGTAAAACCTTACTGAGAGTATTGTCACTTCCTTCACTGTGCTTTCGGTAGGCAATCCTCTTCGGCATTTGCGATCGTTGGTTGAGGGCAAGGAAGTTGAATAGGCCTTCAAGGCAGCCTGTGCTCTTTCAGATCAATCCGCTTGCTCTCAGCCATTGTTCCAGCAAACCTATCATCAGTGTAGAAAGGGCAAGGTTCAGAACACCCTAAAAGTCAACCCCAATATTCTGGGATACTCAGACCCTCTCATTTCCAATATATATAAAAAGGCTCAGTGTTGCAGATGCTCCAGAAATCCATTTTCTCAAAATTATAGGTGCCTCAATTAAAACGCTAATTTTTATGTATTTTTTTTATTTTATGAAACTGGAGGGGCCAGAGTCCCTACATGAGGAATTTATTACAAAGAAGAACGAAAGCTACAAAAAGGTTACAAAGCTGCAGGTGCAAGCAAAGATTTAAGAGACAAAAAAGGTTTTTTTTTCCAGCAAGATAATGTATGTTCTAATTATGTAAATCAAATACAGAAGTTTGACATATAAGTTACATGTCCCATTTGGGTTTATATTTGATAATAACTCAGCTGTTAATTTGGGAAGAGATGGTAAATTTGCAATGAAGAAATCATTGTGCTTTAAATTAAATAAAATACAAAAGTAGTTTTTAGGGAAAACCAACCACAAGCTATTCAACGATAGTTCCCCTACCAAAATCATTAATATCTCAACTAGAAGAAAAAAATCAGGCATTCATAAATCGAACACAACCATGAATTGCGGGTGAAAGTTATCAGAACCAATCTTCATCTTGCCAAGCGTTTGTCATGTATAGCCTCTTTTTTTGTTTGGGGGGAGGACAATGCATGCAGTTTCATCCCTACTCAGGCTCAGCACCATTCATCCACCAAGTCGCTGTTCGGCAAGGATTACATATAATCAACAATACATTCATGTAAACGCAATTACAATACTCCCCCCAAATCAGTAAGCGCCAATATTAAAATCCTAACAAAATAACCAACCGCGCGGCGAGAGAAAAGGATTGGGAAAAGAATAAACAAGAAATCATCATACCGGGGAAGAAGCGAAAGATCGCTCTTTCCGTGGGCTGCGCATGCGGAGAAGGGGAATGGAGCTCCTCCCCTCCATGGGGCTAATGGCTATTTCCTCTCTCTCTCTCTCCCTTTGTTTCTCTCTCTTCCCCTTGCGAAACAAACCAAGCTGTGCGAGGTAGAGAGGATTGCGCTCCTCCTCTCCCTCCCTTTCCCTCTCAGGTGCGCGCGCATAGCTGCTGCCTGCTGCTACCCGCCTTCAAAGAGAGTCCGCGTATAGCTGGTTTACGCTTTCCAGCACAGTGAAGAATGGCCTCGATTTTTTTTCCTTCAAACCAAACCTTGCGGTGCGGACAGACCGGTACAAGGCATTTTTTTTTTCATTTTAGAAAAAACAAACTAAATTATTAGTACTTAAAAATAACGTGTCTCGTACTCTATGCATTCCAAAATATAAGTCATTCAAACTTTTTTGAAAGATTAAGATAATTTAAATTTGATCAAAATTATAAAGATTTATGATATTAAATAGATATTTACTATCGAATGGTCCATATTTGTAGTCATAAATGTTATTATTATTTTTATATAAATTTGAGTAAAATTAATATGTTTTGACTCTCTAGAAGAGCTAGAATGACTTATAATTTGAAAAAAAAAAAGGTGGGGATCCCACCAAGCACCCGTGGGCACCCTGCCCAAATTGATCACCCAAAAATAGAATCATTGCGTGTACTAAATCTGTCCCTGCCCAAATTGATCATAAATCAAAATAGATAGATTGTTTTAAATAAAAACTATGGGGACCGAAAGGGAAAAATCTCGGCTGGTGGAGGAAAAGATCGGCCCCATGGCTTTCGCATATGAAAAAAAGCTCCCTGACTGAGAATACCCCCTCCCCCCAAACCCTGGTTCTGCCCAAACACTGGGGACAAGTCATCGTGGGGAACGTTACCTAGGTGGTCCACTGGTTGAGATACGTTGCCCATAGACCAGGTCTCCGTTGCAGGCCTGGAACGAGCTGACACTATGGGAAACTCACCGTGGGGACCGTAACCTGGGCCGATCTATGGTCCGGGACAACGTTGCCCGTAGCCAGGTCTCCATTCCCTAGGTTACCGCTGCCACACGCTAGGTCCAGGCCGACACTTGGGACAACTCGTCGTGGGGACCGTTATCCGGGCTGGTCCACGGGCCGAGACACCGTTGCCTGTAGGCATATGCCGGTCTCCGTCGAAAGGGCCGTCATGACTAGTGCTTTAGCATACGGGGCTAGCGAGAGGTTTCTTTTTTCCTCCAGCTTCAAATGCAAGACCAACTCGACTAGCGTCCTTTGGTGGGATTAGAAGGAAAGAGAAAACCACATATTTCAATAGGCCGTGGACCCAATTAGGCTTCGTTTGGCTGGAAGTGTGAAAAATTCACGTGTGTCTACACCCAAGCGTGGATTGGGTTGATCCACGTGCCCCACCCGATCCCTTCCACCCACGTCAGGGGTCACGGTTGACCCGCTGCTACTTTAATTTGGTCATTTGGAAGAGCGTGGATAGCTGAGGTTTTTTTTTTTTTTTTTTTTTTTTTTTTTTTTTTTTTGACAATGGAAATGTTTGCTTACAACAGTTTAACAACGTACACAAACAAACCAAAGTAAATAAGAAAAAAAATTAAAAATAAAAAAAAACTATAAACTTTCAGAAAATGAGGAAACAATCTCTATAGTTCAAGAAATACTAATAAAAAATTGAGAATTCAATCATATAAAAGAAAAAAATAAAATTTGACAAGAACATTTCACTGAACGCATTATAATTCAAGGAACTAGAAACTTTAACCCATCTGAATATTATTACAAGAGTGCATACACATATGTAAACTCTCAAATTCAGTGCAAATAACTACTAATCTCTGAATGCCACTGCCAGACTTGAGATACAACATGGTGGCTTGGTAGTGCAGAAAAAATAGATAAAATGTTCCAGTGGCAGGCCGGCCTAGCTGTAGAGTAAACATAATTAGTACAACAGTAGAGTAAACATCAGAACTATTGACACAACTGATTTAGGCTAATAAAAACTTCAACAAAGATCAAAGAGAAATAATTTAGTACTATAACTGCATCGTGAACTGACTTTCTACTGAATAAATAAAAGACAACAGGAATTTAGAACTGCTGCAAGTGCACTTGTTCATATAGTAGGACAAGTTTTGATAGATATAGGCAACTCTATGCACAAAGCACTTACTAAGTTCAATAGTGCTACTGCTGCACAAAGCAATTGCTATGCAAAAGCACTTCATTGTTCTCATTCCATTCAGAGTCAAGAGCACAACTATGCAACAAAATAATGAAACAAGGCAACAATCGACACAGTTTCAGATGGATAAGGACAGGACTAGTCTGGACAGAGGCAACAATAGACTTTCTGCAGAATAAATAACAACAAAATAGATGTCAGATATCATGGTTAATCAATTGTCACTTGTCATCAGGACAGTAATTAGCCAATACCATCTAGATCAACCTTGCCTTTTTGAAATTCCCAACAGGGACCAGCAGGGAGTGCACAGCCTGCAGCCTGATGATCCCAAATTGAGCAAACTGAACATCCATCACAATTGCAGCACATGGTGCAATAGCTTTGCTGAAATTACAGCCGATGGTTCAAGTTTGATGTTTATCACAGGAAATTTGGAAGGACATGATAACTCCTATGGATATGGATCCTGATTACCTATCAACGTACCAATCTGGATAATACACAAACCACAGTTAAAAAAAAGATTTATATGACACCAAGAATTATCTTTTTGTATACATCCATATATAACTAATAGGTTGGATAGTTAGAGAAGTGTGCCTATTCCATTTAGTGCAAGCAACAATTTTCTTTGTTTATATTGTTTAATTAATACGATAAAATGAGCAGTTTTGGGAGACAAATAAATTTAGTACATAGCAAGATACACAAAACAGTAGAGGGGCATAAGGTCATAGCTTAGCTTTTCTTTCAGTGTGAACAATTTTGAAACATCATACACAAAGGGAACAGAGGGAGTACCAAGTATGTCATTGTCAAGATTCAAATATGCAAGCTATTTCTTACCTCGGTCTTGGACTACAGCTTCTGAACAGAGTGAATACAAAGAGGCTCTGAACTGAACATGGCAAAGAGTCATCCTTAAATCCTACAGGCTACAGATATGCATAAAGTGACACATGTGAAGGAAATAAATCTAAAAAATTTAGAAAATGGACCCTAAAATAATGCGAGGCAATTAGTTATTCAAAGCAACCATGAGCTAACATTTAGTTATCCAAATGTACATACTAATTCTAAGTTGGTTAGAAGTTGACACTTGTCAACACAAGTCATGGATGGAAGTCCTACTGAATTAGAAAAGAAATAAAGTTGTATGTACACTGATCATATGGAAACAAAGCATGCAGTCAGTTTAGCAAGCAACCTTTCAGTTTTCTATTTCTAGAACAAAAAAACAAAAAAAACATCTTGAGCTCAACTATGACAAGATATTCTTCGAGCTGAAGGGAAAACATTCCTTTGGAAAGCTATCACAACATCACTTCAAGCTGAAGGGAAAATAGTTTTAACTATACCAGCAGCACTTCTTTTACCAAGAGGAAGAACAGCTACAATAGAGAAGCACACACAGAAGCAATACTCCAAAGCCTGTACCTGCTTGAACAAGGCAAGGTTGTCTTCAAATCATTTTAGATTTTCACACTATTCATAAAAAGTGAAATTATTGTTCTATCATACTGTTGAACACAAGAAATTAATTCTACATCATATGGTACAACAAGATGCCTTACAAAACTGTTCAAGACAATCTATTACTTAGCTCTGAACTGAACATGGCAAAGAGTCATCCTTAAATCCTACAGGCTTCAGAACATGTTCGTTGGTAGTTATAATTCACAGGAAAACTTGGCGTACATCACCACTTGGACTAGTGCAGCTGTGAGAAAGCTAGTGGCAACAGGCTGTCAACAGCACATAGGTACAGGAGAGATGCACCTGCAACGACTTGAGAGATGCCCGAGGTAGGTTTGAGAGCAGCCGCCGGCGTGGTAGCAGCCGCCGCCGCCGTCATCTAGAACCCTAGCACAAACAAAAGTGGATGAGGAGGAGGGGAAGGGAGACGAGATGAAGGTGGAGGAGAGATGGGGAGGACTTGGCACCTGGATCCACCGAAGAGCTTTCAGGATGACGCCGGCGAGAGGAGGCGGAGAGCTTGGAAGCGGCGGCGCGTGAGGAACGACGCGAGGATTCACGAGCCGCGTGCATCCGAGTCCGACCGTTCCACGCCACGGGTGGAGATTTTTCTCTCACCCGTGGGTCGACTTGGATCGGACTGCGATCCACTCCCACAAATGCAGTTTTTCACGCGCGTGGGCTGCCAAATGCAGTTTTTCATCGAGCGTGGGAATCCAACCCTGCGTGGGCTGCAATCCGCGGGAGGGCGTGGTTTGGACCGAACCCACCCCAATCCATGAGTAAACTCTTTCCTTCTCTCTCCTGCCAAACGAGGCCTTAAGGATATGATATACACTAACAAACATGTAGGGAATGTGTTTGCTCTATCCCAATGGTAGTGAAAAAATCATAAAAAAAATATAGAAACATCGCTACCATAGACAGTCGTCCGCATCCGCTGGGCGCGGAATGAGCCGCACGAACCGTACGTTCGCCTAATTAAACAAGTGAGTGCACACTATAGTAGGTATTGGGGTTCCTTGTAGTGGAAAGTATACAACTTAGGTAATCAACGTATTCGACTTAGCTTTGTCAAAAGAAAAACGTATTCGACTTAGCACAGAGGTGTTCATGTTTTCTTTAATTCGTTTCATACTCATTGGTTTTATTTGTAATGGTTCTATATCTCGACAAATGAGATTTTTTTAAGCTTGCAGTTTGCGTATGTGAGTTTCTATGTCAGGAAATTTTTTGCAAATAAAAAAGGCATAAAAACCATGTTAATTAGTGGCCAATGGAAAACAGGAGCTCCTTAAATTACTGCCCTTTTGCTGTCAGTGACAAAACAACATTATTGGATTTGGTCTGGATCGAGACCGCGCCAGCCATGGCACCGAGCCCGCCGACCACCGCGCCACCAGCGACCTCCCCGCGCCAGCCATCGCCGGTCCTATGCCGGGCCTCCCCGCGCCCGCCGGCCACCGCGCCGTCTCTGCCCTGCCTCCACCTCCATGGGCAAATCTGACTAAAGCCGCCATGGGGTCCACGTGAGACAGACGGGGCTCCAACTGACCGCATTCGCACCAGAGAGCGCAAAACCCGGGAACCTTCGGCGGAGCACCTCCCTTTCTACCCGTTCGAAGTGCTCCTGAGCTGGGTGAGAATCTCTACCAAAGGGGGCCAAAACATCTTCGTCTCTGGTCAAGTCGTCGCCACCACATACTCCATATGCTTCTCCTCTCGATCTGCTTGGTCGCTTCGTCGTCTGGTCTAGAAGGATGGTTCGGTGCTTAGTTTTGTAGCCTTCTTCTCTCGGATGCTTCCCTATTGTTTTCCAGGATCGATGCAGTCAGGATCCCTTGCCATGATCTCGGATGCTTCGTCTCTTGAAGCCTGGTGAAGTTCTTTTCCAGGTTAGTTGTAATCTTGTCTCCGGGGAACCTGTCTATATATATATGTTCCAGCAGCCTGCTTCAGTTAGGAACGCTTTTACCTTTGAGCAACACTCTTCATGCTTCTGGATGTGCTTCTGGATGTCAATGGTCTCTATATTTCTGTATCCTGCCGAGATTCACCTTTCTTAGCTTTCTACATCAAAGCACAACATCATTCCGTGCTTATAAACTTAAGTATTATAGATCCACGCTGGAGTGTAGTACTCCCTGCATCCGAGAACGACAATCATATTTTCAATGCTCACAATCAAATATACAAGTTTGTATAGGACATAAAACTTGCCCAAATAGATTTGTTTTTCAAGTGTTTCTAAGATCATGCTGATTCATTAGCAAATAATAAAACATATTGTAAAAAGGTCATGACTTTTTCCTTACCATTTCAAAAACGTGGAAGTACTAAATTTGCAAAGTTTATTAAAGATTAGTCCACTAAGAAGTTCATTTAATACATCATTCAGTTCAAACTAGGTTGTAAAGCATAGGCGAGCCAAAGGTGGATGGTGACTTGAAAAGAAAAGCAATGCAACTCCTAGCCTATACAATCTTCACCTAAATTATTTCTCATGGGGTGAATGCAATACAACATATGTCAATTTGGCTATTTGGGTATCAACATGCTCACACTATTTATTTTGTCTTCTGTTGTACAGTATTGTTGTTTGGTACACATCTTTCATTCACATGTAAACAACCGGCCTAATTGTTGAAGCACTATATCTACTATGTGGAAGACAAGCAGATGTTTCCTATTATGTGAAACTGTTTGTGTTGTCAGCGTTTCTTTTACAAAACAATGGACGATTGTAAGTGTAGCAGTGATGATATGCTGGAGCGTATATTGCAAGATCCCAATTCAAAGCCAAGAGTTATGACATTAGAATATTTGAAGAGGATCACAAATAATTTCTCTAACAAGCGGTTACTCGGTAAAGGTGGGTTCAGTGAGGTTTATAAGGTAAGATTAAATCATAATAATTTTTGCTCCTCTCAAATTTATGTAATCAGCCTTATTTATCCAGGACTGCATGCATCTTAATATTAGAGTGTAAACAGGGAAAGCTTCAAAATGGGAAAATGGTTGCCGTGAAGAAGTTTATTATTGAACTACATTTAACAAACCGAGATGATCAGGAGATGCAGTTTATGAATGAGGTGGTTGCTCTTATGAGTCTCAGGCACCCAAATATAGTAAGATGTGTAGGATATTGTTTTGAAACAAGCAAAGAAGTTGTAACATACAATGGAACATTTGTTCTTGCGGAATCACAACAGGAGATGTTACTTTGTTTGGAGTATCTGACAATGGGCAGCCTTGATCAACATCTTCAAGGTACGACATTAGAGTCTCTCCTTTGTTTTTCAACTATTGGGATTCCAAAATATGTGTTTTGTGAGCATCTCCACTACAGAAATACAGCATTCTATCGACATACCATTAACTATTGAGAGAAAAAAACAAGATTCGAGCAGAATCTTGATGCCTTTAGATTAAGAAAAAATTAGGCACTGAAATTTTACAAGACATGAATTAACGTTGGGATTGTTGAAAGGGATCTTTGGATGCATAGAGTAGAGGTGAGTTAATTAATATCCTATTTAAATTTAAACAAAAAACAATACTTAGGCAACAAGGTTAGTACAAAAGGAGGTCCTAAGAACCACTACTATCTAGGTTTTGCAAGCCTAGGGTGAAAGCCTACACAAGTCTAGTGATTAAGCTAGCTAAGGTACGTCTCTACTCTAGGAAAGTAATTGTTCAAATGAAACAAGAGTAGAGGAACACAAACCACAAGAGGGGCAAATATTTATCCCCATTGTTTGGTTGCTTGCCGACAACCTACGTCCATGTTGAGGGAAGTCCTAGGATTGTGACCTCTCTATCAAGTCTCTACCCCACAAGGTTGCCTCTCCCACTTACAGCTTGATCTCTAGCTCTAGGACGGACTTGATCATAATTCATAAGGCCCTCTTCAAGCCTCTAATCCACTTGAGTTGCTATTTGCCACGCCGGATGAGAATGAGCACAAGAGCTCCTCATAAATCCTTTGGAGCACCACACGATCTTCTTCTCGAACTTGATCACCTTCAATGTGACATGGCCTTGTTGATCACCATTTTGCTTTAGTAATGGTTTGATCCCTCTCCAAGCTTCTCCACCACCATGGGGCAGCTATTTTGTTGAAGCTGAACTTTTAGCTTGATGCATCTCAACTCGATCAAGTACTTAGGATTGCTAGCTCATGCACAAGTTTCAACATAACAACTAGGACACAGAACCATAAAGGAAATAGCGGCCATGTCTACACTAAAAGTTTTTATTTTTCAATGCATGTTCTAGAACCCAAATTATGATACCTATAGATACTATTCAGAATGTAATGCTTATGCACAATACAGTTGTACCTTGTAAGTACCGAGAGGCATCTTTTTCCCATCTCCAAATGCTCATGGACATGATATCCTTGGTTAAGGTGGATATGAAACTCTCAACTATCACTGTCAATGGAGTCTTCATCCCTAAGGTTCTAACTGGCAGCAATAAGTACCTATTACTATCGGTTATCCTCATCCCATCACTGCCGATTACTGCCCTCTGCCGATGCCGATTTCAACAATGATCCATTGATCTGGGGTAGTGTTTTGGAGGTTTGAAGATTGGGAATTTTTGATGTGGTGCATCCGTTTTATGTGGAATTGACAATTTCACATCATAATTCATAAGTGGCCAATTTTGCGAGCACCATTTGCAGTGTCAAACAGTCATATCTCTCTGTTGCATAAATTCCCTAAAAAAGGAAAATGAGATTCATGAGTTGCTGTTTAATTGCAGATGAATCTTCTAGACTTGATTGGCGCACATGCTACAAAATAATTAAGGGGGTTTGCTGTGGTTTGTATTACCTTCACGAGGAATGTAGACCTCAAAACAATAATAATGCTTTCATCATTCATTTGGACCTTAAACCTGCTAACATATTGCTCGATGAAAATACGGTGCCAAAAGTTGCAGATTTTGGTCTGGCAAAACTCCTTTATGATAAGAAAACTCAAACTGGCCCCATTCGAGGAACATAGTAAGTTACTAATCCTTTGATACTATATTGGTTACGAAATATTTGTTTTATTTCTAGCTTTCTTTAGCTTAACCCTTTAAAGTTGACAAAACACTCGTGTTGTGATGCAGTGGTTACATGGCACCAGAATACATAAGTGAAGGTAAAATAACAACTAAGGCGGACATATACAGTTTGGGTGTAGTAATCATAGAGATCATAACAGGTAGCAAGGCTGACCTTTCGAGTCCTGATATCGAACAAGTACGAAACTGTTCTTTTACACATTCAATGTATCTGACAGTCCATTTTAATTATCCTTTTTGTTTTAGCACTGCATAGTATCAAACTCTTTTGTTACTATTTTCCAGATAATTAACAAATGGAGAAACAGGTCGGCCGAAGCACTATCATCAGTAGATTGCCAACAGATAAGAAATTGTCTTGAAATAGGTAAATGTTGTATCAAAAGAGAACGAAATGAAAGGCCCACTACGGGAGAAATTGTCAACAAGCTGAAAAGCATAGAATGCAGTCTCGACAGTGAAGAAGGGCTCCTTCACAAAATAACAAAACCAAGTTGTGACAAGCCTTCTGAAAATCAGGTATTATGACTTCAGAGAATCAATTGATTTGCTTGACACCAATGTTGGCGCCTTTAGCTATTTCCAAAAAGGAGATAGACAAGGCAAAAAAACATGCTAGGAATACATTCTCTACATGCTAATGGGGCCACTGACTATCTGCCAATGCATATTTTTGTTTGTTGTCTAGTATAATTTGAACTGGACTTTTTTTTATTACACAAGTTACTAATTCTTTAGGTTTCCTTATTAAATTATTGCCACAATAGCTTTCACTTATGTGGACGTGCACTGACATCTATATCTGTAAGACATATATAGTAAGGCAAAGTTGACACTAGGAGTAACCAAGCACTGGCTGGAACATATTTATTCTTTTCCCTCTACAATCTGTATTAATTATTACTGCCTTCCAGGAAGAAGAAATCATTGTGAAGATTAAGGAGCACATGGAGAAGTTGCGTGTGAAGAGCAGAGAAGTACGTGACAAGATTGAGCTTGGCAAAGGAAATGGCATGGTAGCAACAGACAAGATAAAAACCTGGCTGGCTAGAGCAGATACCGTCCTATCTGAAGGGATGGCTGTCTGTGAGTCCAAGCAAACTGGGTTAAACTGGGCTGCGCAGCTTCGTCAGCTCCAAGAATGTCTCAATGGTCAACCCCGTGATATTGCACAGCCGCCATCTGTCCTTCATATTGATGTCCACGCTGCTCTATTGCCAAGTCAGGTGCTTTTTGTTAAACAAGCTCGCCAACACATAATTGAGGATACAGAGGGGATGATTGGAATATGGGGTCCAGTTGGTGTTGGGAAAACACTCCTTCTCAAGGTGATCAACAATTCATTTGAAAAAGGAAACTCCTTGATTCCCAGTTCATCAAACAGAGGGGACCCTCCATTTGACTTCGTTATCTATATGACTGCCTTAGAAGAGTGCACGGTGCAAAATATCCAATCTGAAATTATTCAGCGGCTCAAAATGTAGGACTGCGGTGATTCATTAACCACTCAAGCCACCAGGATATCTAAATTCCTCCAGGATAAAAGTTTTCTTGTTTTGCTAGATGACCTTCACTGCAATCTAAACCTAGCAGCAGTTGGCCTACCACCCCTTGGAAACCGAGGTCCATTGAAGCAAAAAGTTGTAATCACGACAAGATCACGGAGCTTGTGTGATCAGATGCCTGTGAACAGGGTTATGAATGTCCCCGGCCTAAAAATTGATGAAGCACTTGAGTTATTCCAACAGTGTATTGGTAACGATAGTCTTTATTCTGAACCCCGCATCGGAGCACTTGCAAAAGATCTCGTGGAGCAACTAAGAGCTCTACCATCAGAACTGATAAGTATAGGCAGCGCAATGCGCGGAAGAGGGGAAGCAGGACAGTGGCAGAATATCATTGGTGTTGCCAAGGAATTGATGCATATCAAGGATCAAGAAGCATTATCGCTGGTATGTCTTTACAGTTAACTCAAATTTGGTAACAACATGTTTGCTAACTTATCTTTGTCACTAGTTAGTAATATTAATTAATGCCTTCCAGACAGAAGGAGCTGTTATTACAAAGCTTAAGCAATGTTGCCAAAACTTGCGTGGGAGGAGCGATGATGTCAAACATGAGATTGAGCTCAGAAAGCGAGAGGGCAAGGTAGCAACAAATCAGATCAACAACTGGCTAGCTAGTGTGGATACCAACGTCTCTGTTGGTATGGTTATCTGTGAATCTGAGCAAAATAAGTTGAACTGGGATCTCAGTGTGATTGCGTCTGGCATACTTCGTCGGCTCCATGAATGTCTCAGTGGTCAACCTAGCGTTGTCACAGTGGAAGCATTGCCACCTTCCGTCCAAGAGATGCCATGTTCGTCCACAGAGCAACAGCCTTCCAGAGTTGAAATATTTGATGAGGCTATGGAGTATATTAAGGATAGTTCAGTGGGTGTCATTGGAATCTGGGGGCTGGGCGGAGTGGGCAAGACCCATCTTCTGACAAAGATCAACAACGCTTTTCTTGCGGACTCATTATTTGATCATGTCATCTTCGTTGCGGCCTCAAAAGAGGGCTCAGTGGAAAAAATCCAAGGCGAGATTGGCAAGAAGCTCAAGCTCAAGTTACCGGAAGACGGTGAGGTTGAAACTCGAGCTAACATCATTTTGGACTTCCTGAAAACAAGAAATTTTTTGATACTATTAGATGACGTCTGGAATCAAATTGATCTGGAAGCAGTGGGCATACCGTATCACCTTGGAAGAAGCAAAGTGGTTCTTACAACAAGATCGAGAATGGTGTGTGGTCAAATGGAAGTAAGAAAAGAGGTCAACGTGGCATGTTTGCCATATGATGAGGCCTGGCAGCTATTTCAAGACAAGGTTGGACAGGAGACTCTATCTTCTAGTCCTCGTATTGAAGCTCTCGCAAAGGAACTTGTGAAGGAACTGAAGGGCTTACCATTAGCTTTGATAACTGTTGGAAGGGCAATGTACAGAAAAAGTAATCCGAAACAATGGGAATCTGCCATACATTACATGAAACAGTCATGCTGTGGCGGGGATGATCAGGACCTCCATATGGAGAATATTGTTTTCAGAAGACTCATGTTTAGTTTTGATAGCCTAAGAAATGATACCTTGAGAGAGTGTTTGTTGACTTGCTCACTATGGCCAGAGGATAAAGAGATTTTGACGGGGGACCTGATACGATGCTGGATTGGCTTAGGTCTAGTTGACGAGTGTGATATACATGGTTCCTACAGAAAAGCACATTCTCTAATAGGTGAACTTACAGCTGCATGTTTGTTAGACAGTTGTCATACTGGGTTCGATACCCATGATTACCTTAGACATAGAAGGTTTAACCATCAGGAAATGCCAATTGAAGTTGGTGTTAAGATGCATGATGTGATCCGTGATATGGCTATTTGGATATCTTGTGGCTGTAGTGACAACAAGGACAAGTTGTTAGTTCGTGCAGGAGTTGGTGCCGAATGCATCTCATTAATGTTCAGAAATATACGGAATCTTCATCCTATTCTTCCGTTTACTTGCTCTAGAAATCTCAAGTGGCTATACCTTCAACATAATAGTTTGGACGAGATGATATTTGGTGCCATTCTGAGTTTCACTGAGCTGACATACCTAGATCTAAGCAACAACAGAATCAAGGAGATACCTGAAGAGTTATTTGCCTTGGTAAACTTGGAGCATCTGGATTTGTCACGTAACGAAGCGTTAAGGACAGTTCCCAAACGCCTTAGAGAACTTACTAAGCTTAAATTCTTATATCTAGCAGGCACAAGCGTACAGTGGATTCCGAAGGAGGTCATATCCTGTCTTACAGAATTGCAAGTGATTGACCTAATAACAAGAACATCTCATCATTGGTCTACAACAATAATTCATGAGTTGTGCACCCTTACAAAATTGAAAGCGGTTGATATTGTCATTAAAGGTGATGATGGATATGACTCACTACGGAAGGCAGCTGGCATCCCCATTAGGGATTTGATTATATCCAGATTGGAAGAAATAAACGAGCTCTTCCTGGCAGTAGATACTTTGACAGGTGATATTGCGGGAAGGACGTTAAATGAACTGCACGTTGAGGATTGTGTAATGGAGCAAATAATAGTAGGAGGAAAACCATTTGATGCTCTCAGTGTGCTCGTGCTCCAGGATTTGGAAAACCTTACAAATATAATAATGTGGGAGGGAAAATCGTCTTCGCAAGCTTTGTTCCCAAGGCTCACTCATTTGTATGTGAGTAACTGCAACAAACTACAGCACCTCTCTTGGGCGCCGTACTTGCCTTGCCTTGAATATCTTCGTGTAAATGATTGCGGTGCTATGGAGCAGATCTGTATGGGCACAGGACAAGAGAGTTCTGACATGACGTTCCCATGCCTTGAGTCGTTGATTATTGAACGATGCCCAAATTTGAGGCGGCTTCCCTTCACAATGCAAAGCTTACCACACAAGTTGACTGAACTAGTTATAGAGAGAGATGCTTGGAATAAATTGAAATGGGAGCATGAAGGTGTCAAGTCTTTCCTGGAACTGGCTCGTGTGGATTCGGCCGTGTTTAGTAAATCCACCTCGTCGTGCCCCGTCCGCCGCGTCTTCAGCACCGGCGATCTCCAGGTACAATTCAGAGTTGCATCCAAGGCAACAAATAAAACAGAAAAAACTGAAATCTGAAACTCTGCTGATGTGTTGGCAATGAACAGGGGATGAACGGAGCATCGCCGCCGCGCCCAGTGCCGTCAGCCTACGTCTGCGGACAAGAGGGAGGCGGGCTGTTCTCTCAGAAGGTCGTTCGGTACATCGCCGATGAGATCGACGAGAAGATAACCGTAATTGCTCGCATCTCCCTCCCCTGCAAACATCCATTCGTGTCCACTCTGATCACTCGTTACTGGTCCTGGCAGTACGCCTGCAGGAAGACTCTGGCGGACAGCCGTCCACGGGTGAAAGGAAGGTTCGCGAGGAATGGCGAGACCAACACGGAGGCTGACGTCGGCTTCAACGAGAAGGAAGAGTTCTGGGCGATCTTCGACGACATGCTGTCTGAGAACCTGTTTGAGAACCTGGCCTCTCGTCGTAGGTTGAGGCATCGCCTGCAGGCACCAGCTGGGGTGATGGAGCAAACGCGACGTGGCGTTGGTGGCAGGTGGGGTCCGGTGCACGCGCGAGCACTCAGGCTCCGCTTGATCGATCGTGGGGCCGGTGCGCGGCGCAGTACGGTGTGGTGAAGAGGTCTGGTCGGCGTCGTTGACCTTCTTCCCTTGTGTATGATTGATTGCATGCCCAGAAGCATCATGAAGCAACAAAAAGAAAAAAGGTTCAAAACATCTTCCCGTCGTCTATAATATCATTTGACACTGATAACAGCTTGTGCTCCGTGAGATCCGTGTGACTTGGAAAAATCTGGACAACATTTATTCTTTGACTGCTGTGTAGCTAAGCAAATGTGGCTAGTAATCTCTAATGTTTTAGATAGGAATGTTGGAAATGATTTTCTGTCAATTGGTCAAATGTGGCTTAGCAATAAGAGATTTCTAGTCCATAATATGTTTTGTGCAGCTGCCCTGTGTGGGTTATGGAAATTAAGAAATTTTATTTGCTTTCAGATAGGGCCTTGGTTGGATGTCAGAACCTCCTATTCAATATTGCAGCACTGCTCCATACTTGGATAGTCCTCTGCCCTGCATCAAAGAAGGAAGAATATACTTCAAGACTGCTGAAGCTAAAGATGATGGCTGCAAGTCCAGCAAGGATCTGTGGCTGACCAAAGTTGATGATTGCTGGGACAAATTCATGTTTGCAAATGCACAAGACTGGAGTGATGGCAAGCTGCCACCAGAAGTCGTGGCCAAGCTGTCAAGTGAAGGGATGATGCTGGGAAGGAAATGGGTAAGCCTGATGACAGGTTCCAGCATACAATGTGATCGACTTTGCTGTCAGAGCTGTGTATCGACGCTTTAGTTGATTTTGAGTTTCCCTGAGAGACATATGTCTGTAATAATGGACGGGTGTATCCCACCTATGCACTGTAAAACATTGTTATAGTCTTTGCTAATGCAATGGCTGGGGCAATCTGGCCCTTTAACTAAAAAAAACTGCTTGAATTAGCCTGACTGCCTCGGTTCGCGCCCAATTTGCAGGTAGTGGTCGTCGTAGTTTTCGTTGTGCCTGTCTGCTGGCACCGCACTTGAAAAACGGAGCGTGTCATATGATCCGTCAGTGACAGGCGCTACGCTTCTCCCGGTGTTGCCGGAGATGGATGGATGGCATTGCAATTGCAGTGCAATGGAGGCGCGGTCAGTCAAAGGAGGCCGGGCCGTGTGGGGGTGGAGATCACTGTCGCGGCGTCCGTGATGCGCAACCAACCTTCCCGGCCGTCTAGTCTCGGGGATGTTCGACGATCCCAGCTAACTCAACCGTCGGATTCTTGGTAAATCAGTCAGTAGCTGTTCGGTATGGGTCGTCTCAGCATCTGCATATGCTTGGGTTGGGTCAATAATTTGCATATTAACAGTGTGCCATATGACTTGTGAGAACGCATGTGTTGGAGTTTTCAAAGTTTGTACAAGACCTTGGTTTTCGTAAGATACGTTCCCATATCAGTAACGCCGCTTTCTTCATATACCTATTGTGTCAGTTAATTTCTTAGTTTAAACTTACTGTGGCTTCTGTCTATCCTCTTTCTTCGGAGCTTCTCACGCATGTGCATCTGGCAATTGATGCACTAACTGCAGTGATATATCAAAAGCCAATGTTCTTTTTATTATAAGAAAAATACCTGTTATCCGTTACGTGACCTTGAAAACACTACCCGAACTTGAGGTACTCAATCTTAAATTCGGGTAGTGGTTTTGATTACTGAAATTAGTTTGGGTAGTTCAAGTAATAGCCTCCGGTACCCGAACTACACGAAGATTGCATATTCTCTGTTTTAACTTTATTGTAAGTTGAACTTATCATTTTACCGGTATATGATTCTCTATGTTTGAACAACTATATGTGATATATTATTGTGCAAATCGTTGCTAAAATTATACAATTTTCTACTGAAATTATGTGCAAATTGCTTTTGAAATTATATGTAATAATTTGTTGATTTCCGGTGAAGTTGGGTATATGGACTGTATTTCGGGTAGTTTTTTTTTTTTTTTTTTTTTTTTTTTTTTTTTTTTTTTTTTTTTTTGAGGAAACGGAGGGGCAGAAGAGCCCCTACTGAAATATATTAAAACAAAACAATCCGGTTACAACAGGGTACCTACGCGGTGCACTAAATCTGCCCCTACCCAAATTGATCATAAATCAAAATAGAATTGTTTTAACGAAAAACTATGGGGACTAGAAGGGAAACAAACTCGGCCGGTGGAGGAAAAGACCGCCCCCACGGTTTTTCGTATAAGAAGAAACTTCTCAGCTCCCGACCAAGAAACCCCCCAACCCTAGTCCCGCTCCGACACTTGGGACAAGCCACCGTGGGGAACGTTACCTAGGCTGGTCCACGCCCACCGCCCGAGATACCGTTGCCCATAGACCGGGTCTCAGTTGCAGGCCGGGAATGGACTGAGACTAGGGACAACTCACCATGGGGACCGTAACCTGGCCAATCCATGGTTCGGGACAAACGTTGCCCGTAGGTCAGGTCTCCGTTGCCCGGGTTACTGCTACCACAGGCTGGGTCCGGGCCGACACTTGGGACAACTCACCGTGGGGACCGTTATCTAGGCTAGTCCACCGGCCGAGACACCGTTGCCCGTAGGTCGGATCTCCGTTGAATGGCCCGTCACCACTAGTGCTTTAGTATACGGAGCTAGCGAAATGTTTCTTTTTACCTCTGGCCTCAAATTCGCCATCAGAGTGCAAAGACCAACTGGAGTAACATCCTTTGGTGGGACCAGAGGGAAAGAAAAAAAATTCACATATTTCAATAGGGCGTGGATACGATTAAGGATATGATATACACTAGCAAACATGCTGGGAATATGGTTGTCCATTCCAATGGTAGTTAAAAAAAACAGAAAATATAAAAAAATATAGAAACATCGCTACCATAGACCGTGTCGTTCGCCTGATTAAACAAGTGAGTGTACACTATAGTAGAAATTGGGGCTCCTTGTACTGGAAAGTACTGTATACACTTAGGTAATCAACGTATTCGACTTAGCTTTGTCAAAAAAAAAAAAACGTATTCGACTTAGCACAAAGGTGTTCATCGTAATCTTAATGGGACTGCTGAGGTGACATACTTGCATGTCGAGAGAACTCTCTAGTAGGAGTTCTCTACATAGGTGTACTAGATTTGTTTCATATTTATTGGTTTTATTTTTAATTTTTTAATTTTATTTGGTTCTATATCTCGACAAATGAGATTTTTTTAAGCTTGCAGTTTGCGTATGTGAGTTTCTATGTCCCCCAGGAATTTTTTTGCAAATAAAAAGGCATAAAAAACCATGTTAATTAGTGGCCAATGGAAAAACAGGAGCTCCTTAAATTACTGCCCTTTTGCTGTCAGTGAAAAAACAACATTATTGGATTCTGGATCGAGACCTCACTCTAGATGACAAACGAGACATCCATCTTCTTATCATCAACACGGTGTCGTGTTCAGTTACTCAGGCAGCAAGCAATATATACATGTGGCCTTCGTTAATTTCTTCTTGAAGTATAAGAACAAACAGAGAGTGGACATCCATCTTCTTATCATCAACGGACACCATGGCTGTGGCATTGGTGGCCACCTGCTTCGTCGTCCTCGTGCTCAGCTCCGTTGTTTGGCTCCGCAGCCGCCAGAAGCCGCTGAACCTCCCACCCGGGCCGCAGGGATGGCCGGTAATCGGCAGCCTCGGCTTGCTGGCAGGTGCTCTCCCGCCGCACCGGGCACTGGCCACGCTCGCGGCGCGCCATGGCCCGCTCATGCATCTTCGGCTTGGCTCCTTCGACACCGTGGTGGCCTCCTCGGCGGAGACGGCACGGCTGGTCCTCAAGACCCATGACCTCGCCTTCGCCGACCGCCCGCCCACGGCCTTCGGCGCCATCGTTTCCTACGGCTGCAAGGGCATCCTGCAGACTCCCTACGGCCCATACTGGCGCATGGCGCGCAAGCTGTGCGCCACCGAGCTCTTCTCCGCACGCCGCGTCGACTCGTTCGAGCACGTCCGCGCACAGGAGATGCGCGCGCTGACTCGCGGCCTGTTCGAGTCCGACGGCGCCACCGTCGTTGTCAAGTAGCACCTCGTCAGCTTCACCATGCGGAACATCCTTCGCATGGCGGTCGGGGAGAAGTGGGCCGACTGCTATGGCAGCGAGGAGGCGGAGGCGTTCAGGCGCACCCTCGACGAGGCGTTCGCCGTGACCGGCGCAGTGAGCAACGTCGGCGAGTGGGTGCCGTGGCTGGGGCGACTCGATCTGCAAGGCTTCGTTCGGCGGATGAAGCGCGTGCACGAGCTATTCGACCGGTTTTTCGAGCAGATCCTCGACGAGCACGAGAAAGTCCAGCGGCAGCGGCGGCGTGCTGGTTCGGGCGGCGAGCTGGCCGTGACGACCACGGACACGGACCTGGTCGACGTGCTTCTGCAGCTAGTCGAGGATGGCGGCGGGCCGGCGGAGGAACCGGAGGCCCGGCTCACGCGTGATGGTGTGAAGGCTTGCATACAGGACATCATCGCCGGCGGCACGGACACGGCGGCGATTACGATGGAGTGGGGATTGGCGGAGCTCCTCCGCCACCCAGACGCCATGGCGGCCATCACTGACGAGCTGGACCGCGTGGTGGGCCGTGGTCGCTGGATCACGGAGCGTGACCTACCGGCGCTCCCCTACTTGGACGCCGTGTTGAAGGAGACGATGCGGCTCCACCCAGTGGCCCCTCTGCTGGTCCCTCGCCGCGCCCGTGAGCACACGGTGGTCGGAGGCTACGACATCCCCGCCGGAGCACGCGTGCTGGTGAACGTGTGGGCCGTGGCGCGCGACCCGGCGTCGTGGCCTGACGCGCCCGACGAATTTCGGCCGGAGCGATTCCTCGCCGGGGGTGGCGCCGAGGACGTGGACGTGCGCGGAGCGCACTTTGAGCTGCTGCCGTTCGGGGCCGGGCGACGGATGTGTCCGGCGTACAACCTCGCGATGAAGGACATGGCGGCGGCGCTGGCGAACCTGGTCCATGGGTTCACGTGGCGGTTGCCGGATGGGGTGGCGCCTGAGGATGTGAACATGGAAGAATTCTTTGGGCTCACCACGAGCATGAAGGTGCCCCTCGTCGCCATCGCCGAGCCCAGGCTGCCGGACCACCTCTACGCCGATGTGGTCAATATCCCGGTTTACCATGCATGATATATCGTTTTCGTACTGTAAGTCAAATATAAATCTCTATCGGCGTTATTAACCTTCTCTTTTAACCTTTATCACTTTGATATCAGCCGGTATATAGAAGTGTCATGCATGACATTTTATTTGGATATATTAAGATGTTCTCGCTTTTATATGGTGATCGGCTCATAGCGTCAACAATGTACATAGTTTCTGTTTGTTTGGATACTCATGGTACGTAGCTGATGCCGGGGCAGCAAAAACCTCCCTTCGGAAAATTGCTCCCCGCTCTATTTGGCGGTAAAGGATTTTTCTTCCTTTAACAATTTTCCATTATCGTCTTTTTTATCCATCCCCTTTCCATTGTTGTTGTTACTTTTGAACCAAAACAACACTTTAGGCTTTTGTTTGATTTGGAGACGTGGTGGAATGGGATCGATTCAAATGTTTTTAGAGATGGACCAGTCCATGTACTCTGTTTTCTGTTTGATAACCAACTTGCTTTATAAAATTAGCAGCATGACACTACTATGTAGGATAAACTATCCAAAAGTACATCTCGAGATATGAGAAGAGTTGCCTACAAGATATGCCTAAAGTTTGGTCCGTCCCATGAGACGAGTTTGATGTTTTGACTTTTAACTTCATATTTGACTTGTTCACATAGTGAAAAAAAATTTTTTTATGTTTGACCATCCGTCTTATTCAAAATATTTATATAAATAATAAAATAAATTAATCAATATTTAAGTATTTTTATTGATAAAATAAGTCATAACAAAGTAAATTATATTTGTGCAAAAATTGAATAAGGCAACATCAAACAAGATGGCTATAGTAATCTAAACTATCGTAACCACTTTTAAATATTATTCTTTTCCATGCCCTTCCACCTTTAGATACTCACCACTTAGAAGCGCATAACTTTACACAGAACCGGGTGACTTTTTTAAAGTTCTAAAAGATTAGGAGGATAAATTAGGAGTTATGGGAGCGATATTTTTTTTCCTCGTCTTACTAAAGACCAACGTTTAGATTCTCCCATATCGGCTGTATCGACGCATCACCGCTTGCCACTCTCCATTGAGGTTGTGTCGCGCCCCCTCGAAGATCGAGACCTCTAGTAAACCACATTGAAGGTTACGCCCCCGCCGCTAGCGGATGATGCCTCGAAGCGACGTCGTAGGAGACACGTCCCTACCACCACCACCATCGTCAACATCCACCCCATACCCCCACACCTCCAAAGCTGTCGACATCCACCCCATGCCTCCAATGAAGGACAACAAAGTTAAATCGTTATTGAGCTTAGCCTCCAGCGCTGTTGGGATACCTCACTACCGACCGACGACCTATCTACTTGCAACCTTCAACATGAGTCGTCCGACGACATATCCCCCGACCTTCGACATGAGTAGGCCCAGGGAGATTCTCGGCTCAAGCCGTGCCACTTCTACCTAGCCTCGGATCCTCCTTGGGCGTCTCTCCGGAGCCATAGCGCCTATCCCGCCGAGATCCCTAGACCTCGTAGGTCCCCTGTCATTCGCGAGGAGCCAATTGTACCTCCGCAGATCCTTGCCCCACCTGTGACGAAGATCCTCAAGCCGCCTCTACCACAGACACCTATCGTGTCAAATCCACAGGTGCCCAGTGCACTAGGTCTCAAGTTGAGGGAGGCATCCCGGGGAGGAAGGGGAGCCCATCTTGGAGGGTTTAGGGCTCCCCATTCTAACACAACTTCAGGTATCCCCCGATGCCCTTTCACCATGATTTAGGCTCCTCACCATAATGTTTATTGCAATTCATTTGATTCAATAACCATAAATATTAATGTAGCTTCTACCACTCAAATGATGTTGATCTTACAAGACGGGAGGACCCAGTTACCTTCATGTAAAGGGTGAAAGATCTTGATATTGTTGGCAACCCGTTGATTGCCGCCTACGATTGCAGACCTTTGATGCTTTGACAGTTGAAGGTTGAAAGCTCTAGAAGTCGTTGGTAAAGCTGGTGTCTCTTAACGAGATGATGCAAGTATTTCATAGTACAATCACTTGTCAAAAAAACCTACTTGTGTCAATTCGGTATGGCACATTCCGTATCAAAAGAAGTGGAGTTTGAGGATATCCAAGTAAAAGTAATCATGGACTTCATGGGATTTAGACAAGTGAAGCGGCTATTTGAAAGCTTGATGAAGAAAGTGTATGGGCCACATGTCATTGCTAATCTTTCTATGGATATCCCCACTTCACGGATGCGTTTGAAATTGCATCGCTCCATGAATTTCCCGCTTACTATCATGTAGGCGTAGTTCTCTCGCCGAAGGTGCAGCGAGGGCGTGCGGCTCTCTTAGCGGTAGGCACAACTCTCCCGGCGACCACAACAGCCCCCATTAGAGCATCGGCTAACCACGAAAGATCGGGAGCGGATTGATAACAATCGAGATGGTTTTGGCTGGTTACCATAAACGCCATGGAATTATCCATCCACACGAGGCGAGAAACTATCAACTTTGGCCCTAGGTGTCAACTACACTCCTCTTGATGTAGTTGAGTTGCTCCACTACAAGTTTGCTTTGTATCTTCCTATTGTTCAAGATTTTTGTTACAGAAATGTTCTTTGAGCCAATCTAGATATGGGTAGCTGCTTGCTAGAGGAGCCTCTGTCCTAGTGAAATGGAAAAATTCCATTCACATTAGCACATATAGCCACCTGACTTTGGTTAACCATGATCTAGCTTTTTCCTTGAGGTTGCTACCAAACCCTTAGGAATTAATTTGCATTGATGATGAAGTTTTGGATCTTTACAACCAACCCTAGTGAGATGTGTATGAGAATGCTTGTAAGGTGTCATAATGATCCATGCTAAGCTTTTTTTAGCTAATGTGGTTATGCCTATTTCATGCTTTGGTTGTTACTTTGCTAACTCTTTAACTCGATCTAGAGCTTCTATGGGGTTGTTCTGATCAGAACAGAGCTTTGGATATTACTTTGTTGACCACCCTCTCTCTAGTCTCTAAACAAGACTAGTTCTAATCTGTCATGGAGACTACAAAACTAATCTCTTAACTTGATTGCTAACTCTTTAACTCAATCTAGAGCTTCTAGTAGAACTAGAGAACCTAGGCTAGGGCTTACATTGTTGGTATGGGTTGAAAGATGAATAATGGATTCATGCTCTATCCTAAGGTCGGGGGTCTCTCTTATATAGGGTCCTTTTGAGTCACCATGGCCCACGGATGAAACCAACCTTGATTAATGGCTTAGATGTAATCTTGAAGGCGGTCAGAGAACCGACCTATCAACCCCGAGGGCGATAGGTGGGGCCGAGGCTCGACCGTGCTCCCTGTGGGTTCAGCGATGCTCTGCCTCTCTACCGTGGGCCCAATCCTATAGGGTTTGGCTTACATTGTCTTCTAGATCATTCTTTCATAGGTGCCAAGTTGGAATATGCATGCTCGGATACATTTTCTTTGAATATCTCTTGCCCTTTTCTGTTTAGTCGCTAAAAATATATACAGCACCAAAAAGTCATGGAAATGGTCAGTTTAAACCTTACTTCTATGTTTTGTGACCATTTCTATGCATTTCTTATGTCATGTTGAACGTTGATGATGAGTGTTAACTAGTATCAACGGTCGCCCCAAATCAATGGTGCCGCCACCACCGGGCTTAGTAGCCCTACATCCACCTCCTCTCACTCTCGATCCAGAGCCTTGGTGGAGGCACCCCCGACTTGGTCGGGGCGTCGCCGCCGTTCCACCGGAAAGGTGCCAGTGGCGTAGGTGGAAGAGCGGCGAGTGGAGCTCGGCCTCGATCCACCTTCCTCCCCCCCATTCCCGACCGGCCCTCATGTGTAGGAGATGCCGTCGCCCACAACCCACCGCCCGCATCTCCGCCACATTGCGGCCGCGTGTGATGAAAATAGCGACGTCGGGCGATTTACAAGTTGCGGCGGATGACTCAAGGGATGCACAACGGTGAGGCGAACTTCGGCTACCAAGGTGAATTTGGGTAGAGATGTGACTCGCGGCTACAAATTTCGTCGGCGAGCTCCCTCGGCTCGTGGTGAGGAGGAAGAAAAGACGGCGGCGACTTGACTTTTGAATGGCAAGAAAATGTGGGACAGTCTAGCGACTTAGCGACCTCGCCTGCGGTCGACCACGTGCCTCGTGCACAAAGGCGTGGCTTGGCCTGGCGGCCTTGATGAACATAGGGAAAGAGAAAGAACCTTTGACATGTGCACTGTAGCAATTCCTTTTTTTTGCAAAACCATCAAATTACACTAAATTTTTGCATGGTAACTTCAAAAATCCCAAAATAAAAGTTCCTCAAAATTTTAAATTCTACAACCTTGCCTTTAAGGCTCAACCTCAAATTCAAGTACTCTTTAAATTAGGGTTTTAAAATTTGAATTTAAAATCTAATTTAGGGTTAAAGTAGAACTCTGTAATTTTTCCGTATAAGGGATAACTGAATTTGTTTGGTTAGTCATGTATCCAGATAATCGAAGAGGAAGACAGCAGCAACATTACCAATGCGAATCGAGGAGCCGGGCATCAACTGATGATCAACATCACAATTTTATGATTTTTTTTAGAAAGGACGGCAAAAAGCTTTGCCACAGTTTTTATTAGGCGATAGAAAAGGAAAAAAACAAATGTACAACCCATTTACAACTCAACTTACAACTCCTAACCACCACTCCTACTTAAAAGCTCACGACCGATACTTGAAACATTTTTTACGAGGAGAAACTCATAGAAAACCGATAATAAGAAAAGCTACAAAGCTGCTTGGTCATGGCAAAACACTGCCTGCAAATTGACATCGAAAAGGAAAAACCAAAGCGAGGCCCTAACGATCTTCATAAGCTCTCCCCGTCGTCGAAGCCAACCTATACTGCATAATGTCGTCTTTACAACACGTTGCCACTTGGGTTGGATTAAGTGCTTTATGCTAGAATTGCCTCCTATTCCTCTCCTTCCATATGTTCCACTAGAAGTAGATGAAAATTTCATCCACATTTCTTCTCTCGTTCCTTTGGAATTTCCTTCTGCATCGCTGCCAGTAGCTATGAAGAGTACTGGATGGGTTAACTACTTGAATTATAGTCATTTGCAGCCATCGCTGAGAAATCTCCCACACCTCTTTAGTAAATGGGCAATCTTTGCATAGGTGAGTCGGCGATTCTAACACCAAAACACACAACCTGCAGTCGGTGTCATCTATCCAGCCCCTTTTGAGGAGATTGTTTTTGCTGTGAGGATCTTTTTGTGTAATAGCGTCCACGCGAAGAAACGACATTTAGCTTCAGCCTTGGCCCTCCAGATTGTTGTTAATTTTATTTTGGTGAACCTTCCCATAAACTGAACTTGGTAGGCACTCTTGGTGGTGTATTCCCCATCTGTTGATTTTAGTATTCTCCACAATTCTATGAATCTACGAAGCTCTAATGGAAACCACCGTGTTGACGACTAAAATGGCTGATTTTAGAATTGTATATAATAACACGAAGTAAATAGTAGTAATATTTTTGTATGCCAAGTTCTACGAGGCCGTACCAGATATGCGTTTTGCCCCATGTTTTTAATGTGGCAAAAATGACCACACCCACATCAAACCGGGACACGATTAGTCCACATCGGCGTAGAGGTGCTCCGGCAGCCTGGGCTCGGCAATGGCGACGAGGGGCACCTTCATGCTCGTGGTCAGCCCAAAGAATTCCTCCATGCTCACGTCATCTGGCGCCACACCATCCGGCAGCCGCCACGTGAACCCATGGACCAGGTTCGCCAGCGCGGCCGCCATCTGCTTCAACGCGAGGTTGTTCGCCGGACACATCCGTCGCCCGGCCCCGAACGGCAGCAGCTCAAAGTGCGCTCCGCGCACGTCCACGTCCTCGGCGCCGCCACCGGCGAGGAATCGCTCCGGCCGAAATTCCTCGGGCGCGTCAGGCCACGACGCCGGGTCGCGCGCCACGGCCCACACGTTCACCAGCACGCGTGCGCCGGCGGGGATGTCGTAGCCTCCGACCACCGTGTCCTGACGGGCACGGCGAGGGACCAGGAGAGGGGCTATATGGTGGAGCCGCATCGTCTCCTTCAACACGGCGTCCAAGTAGGGGGCGCCGGTAGGTCGCGCTCGGTGACCCAGCGACCACGGCCCACCACGCGGTCCAGCTCGGCGGTGGTGGCCGCCATGGCGTCCGGGCGGCGGAGGAGCTCCGCCAACGCCCACTCCATCGTTGTCGCCCCGGTCTCCGTGCCGCCGCCGATGATGTCCTGTATGAAGGCCTTCACGCCATCACGCGTGAGCCGAGCTTCCGGTCCCTCCAGCTTGCTGTCACCCTCCTCGGCTAGCTGCAGCAACACGTCCACCAGGTCCGTCGTCGTCGCTGCGCACTCGCCGCCGGCGCCGTCTCTGGTCCAAGACCAACGCCGGCGCCGGTCTTTCTCGTGCTCGTCGAGGATCTGTTCCAAGAAACGGTCCAGCTGCTCGTGCACCCTCTTCATCCGCCGAGTGAGGCCCTGCACGTCAAGCCGCCCCAGCCACGGCACCCACTCGCCGATGCTACTCACGGCGCCGCTCACCGCGAACACCTCATCCAGGGCGCGCCGAAACGTCTCGCCTTCGTCACTGGCGTAGAAGCCCAACCACTTCTCCCCGACCGCCATGCGAAGGATGTTCCGCATGGTGAAGTTGACGAGGTGCTCCTTCACAACGATGGCCGTGCCAGACGACTCGAACAGGCCGCGCACCAGTGCGCGAATCTCTTGCGCGCGCACGTGCTCGAACGAGTCGACGCGGCGCGGGGAGAAGAGCTCGGTGGCGCAGAGCTTGCGCGCCATGCGCCAGTATGGGCTGTAGGGAGTCAGCAGGATGCCCTTGTAGCCATAGGCGACGATGGCGCCGGCGGCCGGGGCGGGCGGTCGGCGAAGGCGAGGTCATGCGTCTTGAGGACCAGCCGCGCCGTCTCCGCCGAGGAGGCCACCACGGTGTCGAAGGAGCCAAGACGCAGACGCATGAGCGGGCCATGGCGCGCCGCGAGCTTGCTAGCGCCCGGTGTGGCGGGAGCTCGCCGGCCAGCAAGCCCAGGCTGCCAAACACCGGCCACCCGCGCGGACCCGGAGGGAGGTTAAGTGGCCTCCGACGGCCGTGCAGCCAGACAACGGAGCTGAGCACGAGGATGACGAGGCAGGTGGTGGCTAGCAATGCCATTGCCACGGCCATTGGCAGAGAGCTGTGCTGGCAGAAATGGAAATGGAAGCCTTCCTTTGGAACATGGAGAGTGCAGATTTTTCATGGTGGCCTAAAAAGAGAGAGAACACGTGTGTGGAAAAATTGGGTGCCGACCCGCTGCACCACTCCTCGCGCGTGTCAAACCATGGGTCACGCAACCATAGCGTCTCGCAACCATGCATTGATAAACAGGATTGCTAAACATTGTCTAGAAAATCAAATATTTCTACTTCGACTAAATATATATTAAAAATATTAATATTTATGGTACATAATTAGTATTATATATAATAAACCTATATAAAAGACACAAATATTATTAATATAATTTATAAAACTAGTCAAACTTAAGAAAGTTTGATCATCACAAGTCACATATAGCCACTTTTTAATAAGATGGAGCATTATATTGTTTCATGAACCGAATGACACAGCAAGACAGTAGCATCGATATGTAAGCCGTTAATTAGTCACGTGGCCACTTTTCAGAAACTTGTCCACTCTCTTTGTTCGTATACTCATCAAGAAACCAAGGCCACACATACTTGTAGAGCGAGGTCGATCCAGGATCCAATAATATGTCTCGTTCGTTTGTCATGTAGAGCGAGGTCGATCCAGGATCAATAATTCACCGGACACGCTCAAATGTCGATTTTTCAACGAAGACAAAGGGGCCGTAATTTAATGAGCTCTTTTTTTTTTTCTCATTGCCCAATAACATGGGTTTTATTTATATATAAAAAAACGATGAGGACAAATTAGAAGCTCACGTAAGCTCATATGCGCATTCACCCTTATAAAGTCGCGCAAGTTGTATACTTGGAAATATCATTGACGAGAAGTACGACCATTGAAAAAAATGAGAATATGCGTTAAGTTGAAGACTTAAACCTAATTTGCATACTTTCCACCACAAGAAACCATATCTTCTTCTATATAAGGGCAGCTGAAAATCTCAAATGACTTAGAAAAAGGTTGCTAATA
>JADLZK010000274.1:0-13569 GCA_015847255.1 Hyparrhenia diplandra | reverse complement strand
GACATTTTGCTTTCGATGCAAAACTAGTGGTCATGTTAGTGAGAACTGCAAAGCTGATCTAGATTGCATCATTTGTAACAAGAACAATTCGCACATCTCTGAAAGATGCCCTATCCTGAAGATGCCAAAACCAGTTGCACACTTCTATGGATCAGCTATGAAAGATCTGGCCTTTATTCGGATGCCAGAGACAGATTACAAGCTCGAGACACCTGAGCCCGCTGCCACGGGATTGGTGACTGTCACAGGTGGAAAGCTCACTGCCGAGGTAGTGCAGATGGAGCTTGCTCGCATTACCAGGGCTGAATGGCAATGGGAGGCTCTGCCTCACGAGGAGGGATCTTATCTTGTGGCATTCCCTAGCCATGATTTACTTTAGAGCATGGCAGATATTGGGTTCCATTTAAAAAATCATGGAGTCTCAATTACAGTATCGACATGGCAGAACAGTCAGAACATAGTCCCTTCTTATGAGTTGGGGGTGGTTTGGGTGCATATCACGGGAGTGCCTCCCACACATAGGCACTATCTAGACTTCTGGGCCCTAGGTAGCGTGATTGGGGCGACTCTGGAAGTTGATATGTTAACTTATAGGAAGAAAGGTGTGATCAGAGTCAGAGTGGGGATGCTGGACATCAATCGGCTGCCACATACTACTGATCTCGTCTTTGATTTAAAAGGATTTCCCATCACCTACACAAAGGAACCAGAGCTATTCTTACCTGCAACAGTTCCACCTCCAGAGGATGATGATCCTATGGATAGTGATGATCCTAGGGACTCAAACGATGGTACGGAAGATAGGGAAAGGGAAGCATCTGCTAAAAAAAATGAAAAGCTCCAATCAATCACATACCAATGCTCCATCAGCGGGTATCGGGTCTGGTCCATCCCCCATGCAGCACATGGTTGCGGTGACACCCATTGGAAATCAAAGGCCGAGCCTTCCACGGAAGCCGATTGTTCTGGATAAACTAACAAAAAAATTCATTGCGGTGACACCACCGAAAGGTGGCTTCAAACCACAACCAATGCAATTTGTTCGTAAGTATCATCCTTATTTTACATCGGTTTCAGTTGATGACAATGTTGCTAATTCACATTGCGTTCTATCTGAAACAGGAACTCAGCAGGAGAACATGTGCGCACCAGCAGTGGAGTCCTCGACAGGAGCTATCTTGCCGACACACAAAGTTGCATCGCCTACACAGGCTGTTGCTGCGGTCTTTGCTCTAGGGAGTGGGTCAAGACAGCCAGCTAAGCATCAGGAGGGTGAAGACCTGGAACCTGGGAGCGCGGCATGGAAGAAGCGGTCTCTGTCTCCTTGTCACAGCCCTGAAGGTGGACGTGTGATGGTTACGAACCAGATTGAGGGGAAGGGGTTGGAATCACCATTATCAATTCATGCTAATCTTTCTCACCAGCCAAAAACGAAGGTATGGAAAAAAATGACAATAATATCAGTTGTGGCGAGGTGCTGATTATTCCACCTTGTGATATTGCAGCACCTCCATTGGCAGGCGGTGAAAATAATATTGGTAATAAGAAGGGACAAGAATTAGACAAAACACATGCATCACTAGTGGGTCTTTCGATGGAGGCTCCTTCGGTGGTGCAGGAAGAGACACTCGCACGGAGGGATATGGAGCCGGGGAGCACCAAGCCGGCCAAGACATCAAAGGTGTCAGCTACGCCTGTTGATGCTGCGACAATCTACTCTGGCACACCAGATCATCACCCGACCAAAGGTACGGAACGTCATCTAACTAATGATGAATATTGTGGCTGTGAGGAGGTACTCACCACTCTCTCACCACGTGTTGTTTCAGTATCTCCTCGGGCACCCAGTAGTGAGCGTCTGATGTCGCCGCGGACTCCGTACACAGAACAGATGATGTCGTCGGTTGCCATCTCTCCGCTTGGTAATTCGATTGTCCCTAGCACAGGTTCTGCTTTCATAGACGGTAAACGTAGAAGTGTCCGTACAAATAACTCGTATAATGCAGACGGTATTGCTGCAGCTGACGAGCTAATAATGGACAAAGCAATGAGGCGTGCTGCCATCAAAAACTTGGATGGCCAAGCTGCAACATCAAGCGCGAGTCCAAAGGCACACTCCCATGCAGGTAATAATACGCCTCTGTTATTTAGCAAGTTAACAGAAGAAACCTGCAATAATAAATTAAATACTATTGGCGTCTTTCTGGGGGATAATAGTAATGCGATTCATGTCTCCTATAATGCACTCAAAAGAATTGAAATAGATAGAGCAGTAGTGCAAGCACATAAAAAAGGGTTAAGTAGGGATGTGACACAAATAAACCCTTTTGATCTGAGTGACGAGGAAGACGCCTCACATGATGAGGCGCTCTTATCCCACTTGGTTAAGGACTTAACTGATGTCGATTATGATGATACGGACCTGACCACAAGGATATGTGATCTAAGGGCTTCCGTGCGTAAATCGAAATCATCGCTAAAAAGGCGAAAGCACGTAGACGGGCCGGAAAACAAAATAAGAGTGTTTCCCCATGAAAGGTTTCTTTTGGAATAGCGAGAGGTCTTTCAAACT
This sequence comes from Hyparrhenia diplandra, assembly GCA_015847255.1. Taxonomy (NCBI): domain Eukaryota; kingdom Viridiplantae; phylum Streptophyta; class Magnoliopsida; order Poales; family Poaceae; genus Hyparrhenia; species Hyparrhenia diplandra. Next base: position 10,997 of record JADLZK010000274.1, on the reverse strand, counting down.
TGGCTAAATATCGATACATATCGGAAGCAATCAAGGAACAACAACTCAACTTTGTGGCCGTTATGGAAACCGGAAAACAGGACATGTCCAAAAAGAATCAATCGTTTATCCGGTAGGGCGGATTTTATTTGGCAATCGTCTACCTCCTAGAGGATGGTCCGGCGGCATACTGTTGGGAATCAATGATTTAGTTTTAGATTTATCTTTAATTGTGGAAGGGAATTTTTATAAAATTCCATCTCACAAGAATAAAAATGATGATTTCAAATGGATTTTGATGGCGGTGTATGGCCCAGACTCAAGATGAATTTAAATCAGGCATTCTTGACGGAGCTCGTGCGAAACGTGCCAACGAGAACCCATTGCCAACTTTGATCGGGGAGACTTTAATATAATGAGACATAGCAAAGAGAAAAATAAAAATAATTTTAACCCCCGATGGCCATTCCTTTTCAATGCAGTTATTGATAGCTTCGATCTGCGGGAAATTGACTTGACAGGTCGACAATTTACCTGGGCAAATTCTCTTCCAGATCCGACATATGAAAAACTTGATAGAGTACTAATGACCACAGAATGGGAATTCAAGTTTCCATTGGTGACGGTTCACGCACTAGACAGAGGTGTATCAGACCATACACCTTTACTTCTAGACACTGGTGAACCTTCCTACAGGGGAATCACCAAGCAGTTCAGGATGGAACTGAGTTGGTTTTCCCACGAGGACTTTAGGGACCGAGTTGTGGAAATATGGAATAAACCGGTTCAAGGACAGAACGCGGTACAACGGTGGAACAAAAAAATGGGGGCATTGCGTAAACATCTCAGAGGATGGGCTGGTAACCAACATGGGGAGTATAAAATTCAAAAAGAATATCTCCAATCGACGGTGACAGCCTTAGATACGGTAGTAGAAAACAGGCCTCTCACAGAAGTAGAAAGGGAACAGCTCCAAGCTGCGCGCGATGGCCTGAGCAAACTTTTACGTGAAGAAGAGCTCAAATTCTATCAGCGGGCCAAAGTTACTGATGTCCTCCTAGGGGATTCCAACACGCGATACTTTCAGATGGTTGCAGATGGCAAACATCGCAAGAAACGTATCTTCTCCCTGGAACACGAAGGAGGAAAAGTAGAAGGGCAAAACAACCTCAAAACCTATATAACCCAATTCTACAAAAGAACTCTTTGGCCCCTCGGAGGATAATGCTTTCTTCTTTGATGAGTCTAGAGTGATGATATTCCTCAAGTTAGCCATCTAGAAAATGAACTTCTCACAGCACCGTTTCATCGAAAACGAGGTTCGGGAAGCTATCTTTGACATGGAACACAATAAGGCACCCGCCCGAGATGGTTTCCCCTGCTGAGTTTTATCGGCACTTCGGGATGTCATTAAAGGGGACATAATGCGAGATGTTTCATGAGTTGCACACCGGTAACCTCCCTGTTCGGTTTGAATTTCGGAGTAATCACCCTATTACCTAAGACCCAAGATGCGAACAAAATTCAACAATACAGGCCCATCTGCTTACTAAATGTGAGCTTCAAAATTTTCACAAAGGCTGCGACCATACGTATAAACTCGGTTGTAGAACATTTGATCAGTCCTACACAAACAGCGTTTTTGAGAGGACGTAACATCCTGGAAGGAGTTGTTATCCTCCATGAAATGGTTCATGAAATGCATCACAAAAACCAGAGCGGAGTTATTTTTAAGATAGATTTTGAAAAGGCATATGACAAAGTACGCTGGGACTTCCTAAAGCAAACGCTTAGGATGAAGGGCTTCTCACCAAAGTGGATCGGGTGGATACAGTCTTTCATATCAGGCGGGAGTGTAGCGATTAACATAAATGATGAAGTCGGACCTTATTTCCAGACCAAAAAAGGACTGCGACAAGGAGACCCATTGTGACCCATTCTTTTTAATTTAGTCGCTAACATGCTCGCACTATTTATAAAAAGAGCAAAAGCTGAGAATCAGCTAAGTGGGGTTGTGCCGCACCTAGTCGAGGACGGCCTTTCAATCCTACAATATGCGGATGACACGATCCTCTTTTTGGAACACAACCTGGAGCATGCTCATTATATGAAGCTAATTCTATGTGCGTTTGAGCAGCTATCAGGACTCAAAATTAATTTCCATAATAGTGAGATCTTCTGTTTTGGAGAGGCAAAGGATTTCGAGAATCGGTATAGGGAGTCGTTTGGGTCGTGACAATCGGTAAATTCCCAATCCAATACTTAGGTATTCCGATACATTATCGGTGATTTGTCAAACTTCAGATTGGTTGAAGATACTAGAACGGTTTGAAAAACGCCTCGATAGTTGGAAAGGTAAAAACCTCTCCACCGGGGGGCCGTTTAACTCGATCAACTCCGTTCTCGGCAGCTTACCATTGTACATGATGTCCTTCTTTGAGATTCCAAAAGGTATTCGGAAAAAGTTGGATTATTTTCGATCACGCTTCTTCTGGCAGAGTGACGAACAAAAAAGGAAATACCGTCTAGCAAAATGGGATATCCTGTGCCAACCCAAAGAACAAGGGGGTTTAGGGATACAAAATCTAGAACTCAAAAATATCGACTTGCTCGAGAAATGGTCTGTATCGCTTTGTTGACAAATGAGACGGAATATGGCAAATGCATCCTACGCAACAAGTATCTAGGGACTAAACCACTAGTGCAAGTCCATTGGAAAAGCGGTGATTCTCATTTTTGGGCAAGTTTGATGAAAGTTAAAAGAGATTTCCTCAAATTCGGAACGTTTGTCATAAATAATGGGTCACAAATAAGATTTTGAGAAGACACATGGCTAGGCAATAGGCCCCTACGACAACAATACCCGCAACTATATAACATCGCTAGGAAAAAACAGGATACGGTGGCCGAGGTGCTTGCTTCACCAATGCCCAATCTATCCTGGCGTAGAGATTTGATTGGCAATAAATTAGCAATGTGGAATAATCTGGTCAGTCGCCTTGCACAAATCAATCTTAGGGAGGAGAATGATGAGTTCAAGTGGGACCTTGACCACAAAGGTGTCTTCTCGGTTAAATCACACTATCACGGGCTGATCAACCAAAACATACCTAATGTCAACAAGAAGTTATGAAAATTAAAAATACCCCTCAAAATTAAAATTTTCCTTTGGTATCTTAGGAGAGGCGTTGTCCTCACTAAAGATAATCTAGCTAAACAAAACTGGCAAGGATCTCTAAAGTGTTGTTTCTGTCAGGAAAACGAGTCGATACAACATATGTTCCTTGATTGTCGTTTTACAAGGATGGTATGGGCCACGGTCCACGCGGCTTGGGGTCTAAGGAAGCCAACTAGTATTAATAACCTTTTTGGGGGATGGCTGAACGGAATACCAAAAGATTTTAAATCACTTGTTCTTGTTGGTGCAGCAGCCTTGTGTTGGTCCATCTGGCTCTGCAGAAATGCAGTGGTTTTTGAAAACAAACATTCTTTTTTTTTGCAGGTACTCTACTCGATCACGCACTGGCTCCGCACATGGGCTATCCTGCAATGGTCTTTTTCCCAGGAGGTGCTTGTAGCGGCCTCTCGGTTCTTGGTGCGGGTGGCCAAGGACTTTTTTTCCCAGGCGCATGGGTGGCGGTCTAGTCTTAGGATTGACAATCATTAGTGTGCGTGGTTATATAAAACTATCAAAGGCTATGTGCCCAAGGGCAGAGGCCGGGAATGTTTCAAGACATTGTATCACCTTGATGTAATTTCTTGAAATTAATAAAAATTCCCATTTCCAAAAAAAAAAAAAAAAAAAAAATTAGTAGTCCTTTTATCCATGATGTAATCTTTTTTACTTGTCGTTGTTGGCTTTGAACTGTCTTGTAAGCTGGTTTCCCCCAACGTATTTTGGTTGCTTTTAATATAAGCAGGGTGTATGTTTAGGTGGACCTTGGGGAAGCATTTAGGTGGACTCCTCGAATGGCTTCGTGGTCTTCGTTGGAATCCTTGTCATTTCTTCAATATCGTCCTCTTCGACCTCCTAGCATGCATGTAAATGTAGGATACTGAGCGATAGACACTCCAATGGCTTTGTAATCTTCGTTGGAATCCTTGTTATTTCTTCAAAATCTACCTCTTCGACCTCCTAGTATGGATGTAAATTTAGGATATTGAGTGATAGACTCGGGCCATCCTACAAAGAGTGGATATTCTCACTTTGCACAAAATCAAGACCAAATATATAAAAAAGAAGTATTAATATCTATTTTTGCTTAATTAGTATTGTTAAATAGATTACTAAATTTTAGACAAACAAATGTTGATAATATCTTCTATAAATCTAGTCATATATAACCCAGTTCATAGGCAGCCTCAGAAACCCAACAACACAACCGTGGCTGGCCGAATGAAGTGCACCGGGGGAGGGAGGAGGCGGCCTGAGGACTCAAGCGCACCTGTAGCGCAAAGGAGGAGGAGGCGGCCCCCAAGGTCGAGGTGAGGGACGCCGTTGACGACATGGAAATGAGGCTTGGGAGGACGGTCAACAATCCTGGTGCGCAAGCGTGGAGGCGGACTTTAAGTTTGGAGCACCGAAACACCGCCCTAAGGAAGCTAAACGTCTTGGGCGAGGAATTTGGTCCGCCAACAGTGAATATGTCATTGGTAGAGAAGGTCAACTTCTACGCATTCTTGCGTAACTGCCTGGCCTGTCATTGGTAGAGAAGGCCAACTTCTATGCGTTCCTGCTTGACCGTCTGGCCCATATCCTCGCTGACGGGATACCAGTCATGCTAGACAACAAGATGGGCGCCAAGAAGGCGGCAAAGAAGAAGGCCTAGGTAGTTTTTTTTATCAATTATCCATATATATTTGTAAGATTTTATATATTATCTTTAAATAAATAGTCTTATGTTATTCTAATGTGTGTTAATGTTTTTGTACCTTGTGTTTTCTTGTTCCTTCTTAAAATCGATATTGATTTCTTTCTAAATCTAGTAGTGATTTGTGTCCATCAAATCACTGCTTGGGTGGAAAACAAACTCGTATTGACGTAAATCTCCATTGCTAGTTTTAGCTGAGTCCAATAAGATTTTGATTTTTTTTTTGTACCAGAAATAGTCATCTGAAAGGTCCCTTGTGGTTTTTGGTAATTGAGTGTCAACATTAGGTGAACTAATATGTGTAATTGAGATTATACACGGGAGATTAGTTCACATGTGATGATGCAATAAAGGAGCTTATTGCATATGAGACATGACATGGAGTCATGTGACCGAGGTGGTGAAGATCAAGACGCTTGGCTTGACGGACCGGTTGCAGGTGTGAAGGGCAAGTCGAGGGACTTGGCGCCGATGGACCGACGCAACGGTGCAGAGCAAGTGAGGTCAAGATCGATGGACCAAGAAGGTCATGTGATGATATGAAATGGATCATATCATTCTTGATTGTGTTGGTGCATGTGTTGCATCGGCACTTGAAGATGAAGCGGAATGGAAATGCGCAAGGCAAAGGTATAACCTATAGGGCATTTCATTTCACCGGTCATGAGGAGCTTAGAGAAGTTTATGACCGGGTTTAGGATAGATGGCCGTACTATTAAAAGGGCAAACTTGTTTGCATATCGGTCATCTAGTGCCACTTGAGCGATCTAACTTTGCGATGTGTTAGGATCGAGTGGCGGTGTAAGAGCTAACCCGTCCTTTGACTTGATTGTGAAAATGCTAACACACATGCACATGGTGATGTACACATGGTGGTGTTGGCACATTCGCAAGCTCGGCGAGATTCGGCGCTTTCGAGAAAATGAGATGCATATTTTCTATTGCGCCGGATGCAAGTTGGTGGTGAAAACATGCTATTCCTCGTGCTCAAGTTTGGTATACTTGATGGGTAGCATGTCGATGCGAAGGCGTCGGTGATTCGGTGAAGTTTTCGTTGGAAAATGGTGACCGGAAGCACCGACCGGAAGCGTGACCGGACTCACGGTTTTGACCGGACGCTCCGGTGGGTGCGTCCGGCAGAGAGCAATGTTTTCGGTGTGTGGTCGACGGTCGACCGGACGCACACACCGGAAGCATCCGGTGCTGACCGGATGCATGCACCGGAAGCATTCTCCGTGTTGTCAGTTGCGGGGCCGCTGGCTTTGTCCCATCTGACCGGACGCTCGAAAGGGAGCGACCGGACGCTGGACCGGACCCGCTGGTGAGTCCGGTCGGTGCGTCCGGTCAACTCGCAGAAGCTATGGTTTTTTCTCCCCAACGGCTCTATTTTGGCTTGGGCCTATAAATAGATGGGGTGGCCGGCCTTGGCTGGCGCTTAGCACCTTGGGGACTTTGTGTCCATGCTTGAGAAGTGCTTGAGAGCCCTCCCACTCACATATTCTTGATATCGTTCATCCGATTGAGTGAGAGATCGAGTTCTAGTGCGTTGTGTTGAGAGATCGCATTCGTGGCACTAGGTGATCGTGTTGCAAGCCGGTGTGCTTGTTTCTCTTGGAGGTTGCCACCTCCTAGATGGCTTGGTGGCAAGGGACTTCGTGAAGCACGCAAGGAAGCTTGTGCGGTGCTCCGAAGAAGAGATTGTGAGAGGTTCGTGCTCACCTTGCGGGGATCATGAAGAGCAACTCTAGTGGAGCGTGTCATTGAGCTACCACACTTGTGTGTGGGTTCACGCGGTACCCTCTGAGAGATTGGCTAGAGGACTCACACTGTGTGAGGGACTCGATCGAGCTCCCACTGTGGGATTTGGCACTAGCCATTAAGCTTGAGAATCATCACTGGGTGATTCGCCAAACCGTGGAACCACTAAGGTGTTGGTCGACACAACGAGGAGTAGGGGGAAGTTGGCAAGCTTCCCGAGACCTCGGTAAAAATCACCGGTGTCATCTTGTGTCCACACTTCGCAGTGGTTTGCAATCTCTTCATCACAAGCTTTGTTCTTACCTTCATATATATATATTGTGCTTGTGGTTGAGTAGTGTAGTTGTAACTATCTAGCTTGTGTAGCTTGTTTAGTTACTTTGCTTAGCTTGTGTAGCTAGGTAATTTAAGCCTTTGGGTTAGGCGTGTGTTGCCTTGTCCTTTGTGCATCTAGTGAGCTTAGGGGCTTTGTGCTTGTGCTTACTAGAATTGTGTAGGAGCTCACCCGTTCTTAAAGTACTAGTGCTTAGGTTTATGTGACCTTGCATTAGAATTGATTAGGAGCTCAAGCTAGGCTTGTTACCTCACTCTTCTTGTGTAGGATCTTTTGTGAGGTGATTTAGAGTCTTAGTTAGAGGGGTGAAGTCTTGGCTAGACCGATAAGTTTAATTCCGCATTTGTTTCGATTAGCCGGTGCGATTAGTTTTTAAAAGGGACTATTCACCCCCCTCTAGTCCCCATCTCGACCCTTCATCATCGCGGTCGGTGGAACAAAATCCGACAATGATGTGCGAATCTGTACTAGTGAAATCCAAGAATTATTGACTACTCCTATATTACTAATTATTAAAAAAACAAGGTAATGTTTGAAAAGAACGGGGGTCAAAACAACAAAATAAAACGTACTAGATTTGATAGAAAATTTAGTAAAAGCCAAAAAATTTGGCTATTCATATGAAAAGTTACCCTCAACATGAGATGCTACCACAAATTCAAGGAGTAAAGGGTGGAGGCTCACTGTAGTAGTACCTAACGTGACACCTAAGAGGGGGGGTTGAATTAGGCAACTTAAAATCCTACTTCTAACTTTGGCCTCTAACTTCACCTAGTCAAAACCTATTGTAAGAAAGAAAACTATCTGTGTGTGCAACTATGGTTTTGCTAGGTGTGTTGCTATCTCTACCGCACAAAAGCTTTGCACCCTAGGTTCCAATCCTATCAACTAGCCTATATACTAAGCTAGGAATGTAAATCACACAACCAAGGTAAAGCAAGTAATAACGCGGAAGATAAAGTGAGATAGAGATGAAACTCCCGTTGATGAATCCGGTATTTTTACCGAGGTATCGAGAAGCGTGCAAGCTTCCCCGTAATGCTCGTTGGAGCCCCTCACAAGGAATCCCTCGCAAGGCCAAAGCTCCCGGTCGGGTAACTCCGTGGATAGCCTCAGGCCTTCCCCACGCGCAAGTGAGTCTCCGACGTGCCTTTGAAGATCTCTAGATTGGTTTTGGCTAATTAGTGACATCATAGGACTAATCTCTCTATGCTAAGTGTTTGATTTAGTTGCAGATTGGTCAATCCAAGGTTGGTGCATGGTGGTCATGGTGGATGGGTCGAGGTGATCCAAATGATGATCAAGTGCGCAACTTGGAGTGGTTCGAGGATCAAAATGGGCTCAAGGCAAAGGTATATCCAAGGGCCATTTTGATTTTGCACTCAAGACACCATAGAGGGTGTGAGTGATTTAGGATCGATAAGCCGTACTATAAAGAGGGGAAAACTATCATACATATTGGTCCTCATGTGCCTCTAGGTTCAAAATCATTTGCATGCATTCTAACCTAGAGAGCTAACCCAACCTTCGAAATTGATTGTGAAAATGCTAACACACGAGCACATGGTGATGTACACGTGGTGGCGTTGGCACATTTGTGAAGGCGGTGATGGTTTGCAGGGTTGAGATGGGTTTGGGTACCGCTCACCCTCCCGCCGAGCTTGCGAGGCGGGATTTGGCGCTTTGAGAGGGATTTGGCGCTTTTGAGAAAATGAAACGTCTATTTTCTATTGCGTCGGATGCATCGTGGTGGTAAAAACATGCTAGTCCATGTGCTCAAGTTGGTATACTTGTTGGATAGCATGTCGAAGCAAAGGCGACGGAGAAACGATGACATTTCGTAGTGAAACATCGACCGGACCCTGCGACCGACGCTTTGACCGGACGCAGGGGGTCCGACCGGACGGTCCGGTCGACAGGTTTCGGTCGAAGTTCCAGTAAGCATGTTTTTCAGGCCGAATCCCTGGATCGACCAGACGCACCCACCGGAAGCTCGACCGGACACTGTTTTGTGAGTCCGGTCATGACCGGACCCACTGACCGGACACACTTCCCTGGGTGTCAGCAGTGGGACAGTAGGCTTGGCGGTTCTGACCGGAAGCTTCGACCGGACTCACTGACGAGTTCGGTCGGTGTGTCCGATCGGCCCGCAGGAAATGTGTTTTCCTCCCAACGGCTCCATTTCATGTGGGGGTCTATATATATGTGTTTGGCCGGCTTTGTGAGGTCTCTTGGTCATTTGAAATCATTCCTAACACCTCTAGAGCTGAGCACACTCCCTCCTCCTCACTCCCTTTGCTTGTGAGCATCATTCTAGTGAGTTGAGGTGATTCAAGTGCACTTTGCTTTGATCTTTGCATCTAGTGGCACTTGGGGATCGTTGTGAGCCGGTGGATTTCTTGTTGCTCTTAGAGAGCACCACTCCTAGCCGGCTTGGTGATTGGTGGAGGCGTTGGCAAGAGAAGGAGATTGTTCTTGGCCACCTCCGGTTGATTTGTGAGAGGACCGTGCATCCTCGTCGGGATGACAAATTGCAAGTAATACATTGCTCGTGTCTTGGGTACCTCTCATTTGCTTTGGGTGCAAGTAGCCTAAAGGCACTTGGCTAGGAGTGAACTCCACCTTGCCCCACACGTGAGAAGGTCGGCACAACGGAGACTAGCTTGAGGGTGCTCAAGTGAACTTCGGATTAAATCTCGTGTCTCCACTTTGTGTGATTGTTGTCTCTTGGTGATTGGCTTCAATTTGGTTATCTCATTATATCATCCTTGGTGATTGGATTCACTAGCCTTGACATTGTGGTATATCACTCCTATACACTTGCATTACTTTCATATATATTGTGCTTGTGTAGTTTGAGTAGACTTGCTTATTTTGCTAGAGTAATTAGCTTGTTCACCTAGAGGTAAAGTAGAGACTTAGCCCTTGTGTGTGAATTAGAGACTATAGCAACTAGAATTGTCAATAGGAGGCTTGCCGACAAGTAGAGCTAGAGCAAACGCATTTACGCTTTGTTATTTACTAACAAGTTGCTCTAGTGAATTTGTAGAAATTTTATTAGGCTATTCACCCCCCTCTAGCCATTTAGGACCTTTCAGCCTTCCAGCAAGCCTCTTCCCGAATGCTCCCCATCGTCTTCACTAGCAAGCTTCCGGCAATTGTCGCGGGCCTTGCTCCCTTAGTACATAGTGGCGGCCACAACACAAATACAGTTGGTGTGATCTCGCAAGACTTTGATCCCCTCCGATGTACAACTCTTGGAGATTAACAAATCTCACTAAACACTAAGCCTAAGCCTAGAGCAAGCGCATTTAGCAGTGGTCTAACTAACCTAAGCACTTCGCAAAGCACCTATGCTAATCACCGAATGTTTCTTGAAGCACTATGCAAGTGGGGAGCTCTAAAATGGTGTCTCAACACACTAGATATGATCTGATACTGCCACATATCTCATTTGGCCGGTTGGGTGAAGTATATATAGGCCCAAATGAGAATATAGCCATTTCCCTTCACTAGGCAACAACATGTGAGCGCCGGATGCGCTAGCCGCTCACCGTCGGATGTTACACAGTGGCGTTCGACGCTCTTCCATGCACCACGTGTCACTAGCCGTTTGAATTCAACCATTGCCGCACACATCCCACCACACGTTGGATGCGCCAGTCGCCATGCGTCAGACGCTCAATAGTAGCATCGGACACAGTCTAGAAGCATCTGCAACACGGAGGTACCGTCGGACGCGCTCAGCTCAAGCGTCGGAGGCGCAGACCCAGCGTCCAACGCACGCTTCGGCTGTTGGACGCTTTGGCGTTTTTGTGTCGGATGCGCCTCGAAGAAGTATCAGCATCTAGTGCGTGCAATCTTGCAACTTCGCTGATTTGCCAATGTCAGCACTCATCAAACACGCCAGGTCAGCGTCTGGCTCTCCAAACTCCAACGTCCGGCACTTGAAACTTTGTTTCTTCGTGATCTTTGGTTCGGCCTCGATCAGAATCTTCATGCTTGGACTTTTAGTGATTTCTTGAGCATCTTAAATTTGACTATTGTGAATATTT